>SNQJ01S0014102.1:74039-142613 GCA_010110895.2 Picea sitchensis
ATAAGGCGGATGTAAGAAGACCTAATAGAAGCTTTCGCTTCTAGAAGGATCTTCCTCTAGATGCTTCTCTTAATAGACACATTTAGTATAAATAAGGGTCGAGGGTATGAAAACCCTAGCTTGGAGATTATTGTAATAGAGCACTGCTCAACTGGAGGTTGCCCCCTCAAAGAGGCCTGTGAACATTGCTATCTGAATCAAAGTGTTGTTTCTGTTGCTATTTCGTATATCATTTATGTGTATTGTGAAGATTATGCTGGACATTTTGTTGTTATTCTGTCATTTCTAGCATTTCATTTCTGTTCTGCATATTTTATATATCTGGTATCTTGCATATCCTTTGCTACATCGACCTTTCCTTTTTCTTTCCGCTACCGCATCATGATTAATCAAAGCGCTGAAAGATACACTTACTTTGCCTCACTTTCTGCAAGTATTTGATCTCTGCTATTGTCTTTTTTTCTCGGTTTTTCATTGACTCCATGCCCAATGGACCATTTCCCTGGTTTAAC
The DNA here is from genome assembly GCA_010110895.2 of Picea sitchensis. Classification (NCBI taxonomy): domain Eukaryota; kingdom Viridiplantae; phylum Streptophyta; class Pinopsida; order Pinales; family Pinaceae; genus Picea; species Picea sitchensis. The sequence goes on from SNQJ01S0014102.1 coordinate 74,552, forward strand.
CCCCAAACTCCAAAAATCCAAGACCATCATTTACCCATAAATCTGCCCACTGTTTTCATGCCTACTTCATTTTATCTTGTGACATTCTTCGAGAGATCCCTCTCGGGTTGGAAGAGGGAAGCTTCTAATCCAAAGTGCTTCGAGGTTGCCTCGGTATTGATTTGTTGCAACCCATTTCAGTTCTGAGTGTCAACATTTTGGCACCGTTTCCGGGGATTTTCGAAGTTGATATCTATCCCTAGGAGAACAACATTGTTACATTCCTATGGCCTGGTCGAGCAGTCAGTCATAGGAAAATATTGGTTGCACATGCTCTGGCGATTCCATTAAAAGTTTCTGATGGTGATTTCACTGGCAGGAGAACTCAGAATTGTAGCTTTCATGCTAGGTCGCCCAAAAGATGAAGGCAACTGGTCTGTTCTCAGCACTTTACGAGAAAGTATCGTCCCTAGTTGGAGCCGATGTTGTAACAGATTTTTGATTCAACTCAGCACTACATAATAGAGAAGACAAACTTGAAGGTTGAACCCATTTAAGTGTACGTCTTCTTAAGCTGTCTGATTTTGGATAGTTTCCTTCAAAGAACGGACCTCCAGGAGCCATTAGCAAAGATGCTTGTACAAAACCTCATAGTCAGTCTCCAAGACATAAAGAATCGGTTCACAGTGACTTCCATTCTCCATTTGGCTTTTCAGAGTATTGGGTTCATTTATGGAAACTGGTTGGCAATCAAGCTATTGTGGTAAACGTATATGACATTACCAACAACTCAATTCCATTGATGATGTATGGACCCCAAGTTAAAGAGGAATGGCATGCCATATGTCAGTTCCCTTGATTTTGGAGATCCATTCCGAAAGCATGAGATGCACTGCAGGTTTCAACAAAAGCCTCTTGTTCCATGGTCGGCAATCACTACCTCAATCGGTGTATTTGTGATTGCTTTCTTGATTGGGAACATATTATATGCAGCAGTAAACCACATTTCCAAAGTGGAGGATGATTTTCGCAAGATGGAGGAATTAAAAGTGCGAGCTGAAGCAACGAATGTTGCAAAGTATCAGTTTCTTGTTACTGTCTCCCATGAGATAAGAACACCCATGAATGGTGTGCTAGGAATGTTGCAAATGTTGTTGGACACAGATATTGATGCAACTCAACAAAACCCACTCAAATTATATATACATATTACATCAAAGTTACAAAGCAAGTATCTATGACGAATCTGTCGTGTAGGTGGTTCACCGTTGTTTAAGGCAATCAATACAAACAGTTGTTTACTGCAATTAGTACAAACAACAATGCGATGAGCTTAGGTTTTCCCATAGATTTGGGTTTCCAATACCGCCATATATGAAGTGGGCATTAGCGTGAGAGTCGACATTTTACTCAAGTTACAGATTCGTAATCCTACGTAGCAGCATGTCCACTTAAGACACCAGTAACTCAAGACACAACGTGGGAGTCATAGGTCGTCAAGCAAAACTACCATAATGGTTGCCATGAAGCAATTAATGTCAGGGTATCGTGCGGTGCAGAGGTTGTAATTCCGATTCCCATGGAGCGTGGGCACAATTATCCTTCCAAAAATGTATAAGGTAGCTTCTGGCCGAAGCTCCTTTCTATTCAAGACTTACAAATTTGTGTTCCAGGGTTTCGAAGCCTACAGAGTGAAACTAATTGACCCAGCAGGCATGTAAATTGTTTGAGCTGATAAGGTGATCTTGGTCTCATGATTCATTGAGGTCGAGGTTGAAGATCCTTTACAACTGTAATCGGACAAAGATCATAAATTAACAACATGCGATGTTTCACACTTGTCTCCAACGTGGAATCGCCCAGTCCGAGTTACATTGAATGTTCTTCGGCCGTATATTACGTTGAAAAATCCACGAAATGGATGAGGTATATAGATTGTTTCAGCTTAATACAGAAGAATACCAAGATAAAGCGTGCATCAAATTCATCTTCCTGATAATTGTGATCTTTTTTCCCCGAGGGAGAAAATCATCCCGTTACCTTTCTACGTTCTACGCATCTCAGCAAAATCCAATACAATGAATTTTAAAATGAGTTATAGCAAATGATTTAAAAGACAATGAAAGGAAGGAGGGCGAAATATTTGGAATCGTGGGACCTGTGAAGGTCTTTCCCTGGGAAATCATGAGGGTTTGCCCAAGTTTCTCTGACCACACAAACGCAGACTGCAGTCCTCGTGACTCGTCCTCGGTGCTGGGGAAACGGGCTAGTGAAGGAGAAGGAGAATTGGTAGAGGATTCGAGTCTTTTGCTTGTTTAAAGAGATATCTAAATGCCGGTGAGAGGTCCCCATTTCGAATCCTCTTATGGAGCAGCCACACATTCCAGAGAAGAAACTGGTAAAGCAGGTGACATGGCGCAATAATGACACAGAACTTCACGTTGTCGCCAGGGCCGGGAATTTGAAAAGAGTGGAAGTAAACTGAAAAATATGGAGGACATTGTATGTGTTGAGAATGAACATGAGACTGAGCGACCTGCAAAATAAATGGTACCAAAAATGTCGCAGTATTCAGCCACGGGAATGTCGACGACCACAGAGAAGAAATTGCAGCACCAGAAAGATGTTGTCAAGTGTATCGCCCAGGTTATGCACGCCTAGCCAAAAAATGTTTACCGAATGCCCTACGTCAGTAACGGTTCGAGTAGCCTGCAAAATAGCTGGCAGACGTATCTGACATAGATAGAGCTCATGAAAATGAATCTTTTTCATATTTCTTAGCCTGCAGACGTGCCTGGCATTCGTAGAGACCATTGAAAATGAAGCGTTTCATATTTCTTTTAGATTAATTTTTGTAAACGCGGAGATATGAATTATGTAACGTATTGTGGGTAAGGGTAGCTAAATAAGTATTGATGTAACAGAAATAGAGAAGGGGGCGCAGGAGTGCAGATTGGGAGAAAAACCTCTATCAAGAGAGTTTCATTGTAATGACTGAGTTTCTTGTAAACCAGATTGGAGTAATAAAGATGATTTTTGCTTGAGACTGTGAGATTCATCATGGTTGATTTCTTTCAGCATGTTTTCCTTTTCTTTCAACTGTGTTAAATCTGTTTGGACTGCATTTATGTGTTCCTTACTCGCAGTTGATATTGTCTTTACCATATATTTATGTCTTCCTTGATCCATCACGATTGCATTACATTTTGTTTTCCTCTAACCAATGTGCTTCGTTATACTTTAGTACGACCACTACTATAACGAAAGGATTTGGGTTTTCTTCAATTGTTTATTTCCTTTCCTCTGCACCATCTATCAGCTATGTAAGACCAATCTGCATTTTCAGAACTCTGCATATATCCTTTGCTACGTCGGCCTTTCCTTTTTCTTTCCGCTACCGCATCATGATTAATCAAAGTGCTGAAAGATAGACTTACTTTGCCTCACTTTCTGCAAGTATTTGATCTCTGCTATTGTCTTTTTTTCTCAGTTTTTCATTTGACTCCATGCCCAATGGACCATTTCCCTGGTTTAACCCCCAAACTCCAAAAATCCAATACCATCATTTACCCATAAATCTGCCCATCGTTTTCACGCCTACTTCATTTTATCTTGTGACATTCTTCGAGAGATCCCTCTTGGGTTGGAAGAGGGAAACTTCTAATCCAAAGTGCTTCGAGGTTGCCTCGGGATTGATTTGTTGCAACCCATTTCAGTTCTGAGTGTCAACAATGTACACGACTATTTAGGCAAACCAAGCATATATACATAGCTTGCAGTGACACAGCCTGCGTGTATATGCGACTGTCCAAGCAAAAATCTTGTATATTCTTTAAAACAAGGCCAGGCAAGGGAGAAAGGAACACTCAGACCCAGAATGCATAGGATCTTACAAGAAATGAAACGAAAAGAATCACAATAGAAACAAGAGCAATCTAAGTAGAAAAGTACTTCAAACCCTAATAAATAAGATTCAGCCCCAGTATGGTTTCCAATTATTTTATGAGGAAAATCTCTCTATGGCTAGGGTAAACCACAACAGACAGATATGACTGCAGAAATCAACTCTATCCCCAAAACATGTTATATAAACCAATGTGCAAGAGAGATAATAAAGGGACCTACCTCATCTAGATGTTTAATGATGTCCACCATTGAGCAGTTTGACCCAAAGATTTATACCTACAACAAATTCTCAACAAACAAGCAGAGCAAGCATATAGTGATAATATAAAATGTTATCACATTAGATAGCATAATCCATTAATATACAAAAAACATATGCCCATGGATAATAACTCATATATTTTCAAGATATAAATTGGATGGGAAGAGAGTAATTCTATTAATAAATGATCAATAGAAGTGAAAATATTACATACTTCCATGTCGGCACGGTTCAGAACCGAGAAACCAAGTTCCTTCCAGTTGGGCCTCCACCACTTCAATCCTCCACCAAAGGAAAGATCATAGAATGGAGACAATGAGGTTCTCGATCAATAAGGGAATAGCTTGGGGGCTGAAAACTGTGTTCAGACTTAAAGGACAAAGGGATGCTGACTCAATATGAAGCAATAATTTCTCTAGAGTAACTTTCCTCTCAAAGTTGAATTCTTTCTTCTTTTCCATAGCTCAAAATTGGCATCTTTATATCCTTCAAAATGCAACTGAAGGATGAGTCAGAACGTCTCCAATATATGGAAGGCCAAGGATCTGAGATCTCTTGTCGTGACATGGAAATTTGACATTTAATTTTGATTTTCTGGCACAAATCTCGATGTATGCGGGTTTTAGTGGAGCAACCTATGTATACACTTGTTGTATAGTGTGCAAGATGCGTACAAGTGGAAAAATTTGTATTTGTGTCTCTCGATTTTATCAACAGGGAAGATAAGTCTGCATATGGAAATGGAATAAGGCCCTCTCTACAAGATTGCATAGGGTGAGGAAATTTTTTCTCTAACAAAGAACCCACATACAGTTTGTTCCTGCCAAGGATAGGAAAATGTGGCACAATGCACTACTCATCTCTTTGTAGCACAACAGATCCTTAGAAGAATAAAATTAACAAATGAAATGTTTGTGGTATGCCTAACAGAGATCCATAATAGGTTATAATATATGTGGAGGATTCCCATGGAAACTATCTAGGAGCTTACACAAATAACAAACTTCCAGGCATCACTCCATAGTGTGTGGCTACATGAAAGAAGGATCCATCCAAGGAGTGGTTGCAACTGAAGTGTTTTGTGATGAAACATGACATCTACATGGAGGTCCAATAGTGGCATGAGGAGTGGAAATTACTAGATATTCCAAGAACAACATGAACAGTAAAAACCTAGATGTAGGGTAGACCAGCCCCCATGCAACAAATAAGCAGGAATGGCACTAGCCGGAAAAACAAGAAAACAACAGGTATAGTGGGGGGAAAGAAGCCTAATTCAAAAGAAAAGAAGGAGACAAAATAATTCATAGCATGGTCTTACATAGGGTCCACCGAGCATAGAGAAGGCACCAAGAGGACCGACATGACATGTGAGCGCATAAGAAATAAAAACAAAGGCACAAAATATGTCCATGGAATAAGGAGAAGGGTAGGATACAAGAATGGATACATAGATTCCAGAAGCATCCGAGCCATTAGAGGCCCAAAGGAAGAGAACAGGAGAGAAAGCAAGTAGCTTTAGGAAGAAGGCCAAGGCCCACAATAAACCAATGGAAACATCATTGACGACAGATGATGTGGAGTTGATAGCCATGATAGTGGAAGATCGAATATCATAGGTGTGGGAGAACGTCGAAAATCACAAGGCTTCAATTTTGGAGCAAGTATAGGAAGTGAAAATCGCATTAGAGCAGTTGAGGATCAGAGAAGAACAACAACAATGTAAGACAACAACACCAACTAAAGAAGGGGCACTAGTTGGAGAGATGATGTGAATCACAATGCAGGGACGCATAAATTTTATCATCACTCCTGAGATGTTGTTTATGGATGAAGAGACAACATAGAGGCTCTTGAAAGACATTTATATATTAGACTTGGCATTGCCTGATGTTCCAACTAAAGAGTTGTATAAATTACAAGTGACCGCTATGCAGGAGATTCAGTCCAGAGCAAGGTTTGATGCGATGAACTTACAATTGGTGCAAGAAGACAACACCTCACCAAAGGAGGAACTTAGCCAGGAAGGGAAGGAGAAAAAAATGGTGCACCAAAAGGTGGAAGAGATGGAGAACCAAATTCAAGAAGTATTGTTATCACTGAAATTTCGTCTGCAAATGGTTACAGGAATACAACATCTCCAAACACCTATTAGTTCACCTACAACCTCAAATGGTCAAACAATTGACATGCTGATGTAGGAGCATCGTAATCACGCCAGCAAAGCAAGCGCAAAGACAAAGACAACTGGATATGCACCAGTGCACATTTTGAAAATGTTTTACATTTAAATGAAGAGACATTAATGTAATAGTTGGGAGACATATTTACATTTATGTTTTGGATATTGTAAGAAGATATTGAGTGTTGCGCTCATCTGTCAGATATGGAGAAATTTATTTTTATTGAATGTAAAGTAGGTAGCTTTTAATTCAGATTAGATAGATTAGAGCTATAGGAGGGAAAACTCGTGAAAGACACCCTCGCTTGTATCATTGTAGGATATTCATAATTTCTATAAGCGATAGATATGTAGAGAGTAAGAACATAGAGGATAACCCATGTACAATAACACTTGAGTTAATATATGAAAGATTTGACTCAATTTTATGGTGTTATTATGCTTACTGTTTACATCTATTGAATGGTATATTTACAATTGCTTACATTATTTGTTTATGCATTTGTTTCAATGCTTCTTTGTGTGTATGATTCCATGTTAAAGGTATGAGGTCTGAGAGAAGGGAAGAAAGAGTTTCAATTGTTTCTCTTGCTGAGAATTCCTGCAAGGAGTGCAGTGAACGTCCGCAAAGTGTGCGTTGACGGAGTTCTGATTTTTATCTTAAGAAACTCAGGAGGGATATCATTGTTCTCATACTAGTAGAACTGCAGGATATCACAGAGCCGTGAAAGGTGTGTGCAGGCCATTCAAAACCTTAGACCTTATTAACCAAGGGGAAGGTTGAAGGACTGTTGTTGCAATGAGTGCACAGAGTCGAAGGGTCAAATAACTAGAGGTTATTTGCAAATGTCGCAAGGTGTGCACGCAGGGATTCCTTAAAGTTCAGCAGTTTTGGGAGAATCAAGCTCAGAAGGGATAGAACCTTTAAAGTGTTCAAAGGGAGACGAAGGTCGAGGTCACCCATAAGAGGAAAGGTTCAGAAGGGTTGATGCCAGAGTGTTTGGTAAAGGAGTTTTGAAAATGGAAAGGATGGTGGAAATGCTTCCAGGGGAAGTTTCGATCTACTGTGGGCCATTGGATCTAGTTAACCAGCATGGGAGATAAGGCCGAGCGTTGTTCAGTGTTATAATCTCAAGAGGAATAGTGGTCGTTGGATTTGGATCAATAGGAACCATTGATCTTGGGCACGAATTTTGTGTTTCATAATTAAGGAAGTGGAGAAGGTTGTGAATCAGATTCGAGAGTCGTGAACTCTCGATTCATGAAGTCCTAATAGAACTAGGACCATCAGATCGTAGGGGAGCTTAGAGACATTGATCTTTGGCAGGGGGTTTTCGCGGTTTCAGAAGTCGGTGAAAGGAGTTACTGCGTTGCAAAACGTTGATAAGAGAAATCCCGAGGTATCGAAGTTTTTGGGGCCCAGATCATAGTTGGAGGTCACATAAGGAAAAGTCAAAGGGAGCAGTTAGAGACCTCTTAGCCTTTTCAAGGTTTCAGGGTTTGAAGATAAAGGAGGAATCACATCTTGGATCACAAAGTCGTGAAACCTGAAGTACCCTTTCAAGTGAAGGATGTGGTAATATCAGTGATCACGAGGGAGAGAGTTGGCGCTTAGTGCTTTTTTGCACAGACGTAACTCATAAGGACCTGTGGATGCACACCAGTGTGTGTTAGATATTTCTGCAGGAAATCAAAGAGTCAATTCGACTCAAGGGGAAGATAAGGAATGATCCTAAGATTGGGAGGTCATGTAGAACCTCCTGAGGCAGGGGGTGCTGCGTCAGAGTGGTATCAGAGCATAGCCTAGAATTTCTTTTTATTTTCTGCAGGGAATAGATTGAAACAATGCCACCAAGAAGGAGAGAAAGAACTATGCTCGATCCAACTGTGGAAAGGGAGATGAGAGAAATCCATGCTCGATTGGATTTTATGGAAACATCATATAGATGGGTAGTCGATGTTGGAGATGTCAGTGAAGCCGAAAGAGAAAATGAGGCTGGAGCTGAGGAAGAAGTCGCAGCCGAGGACATTGCAGAAGAACGTCTATTCAGAGTTGTTGCAAGAATCAGAGCTAGATCAAGGTTGGAAATTTCGATGTATGAAGGAAACTTATATGTTGAAGAGTTGCTATATTGGTTTAGAGCTATGGATAAATACTTCAACTATGAGGATGTAGAGGAAGATAAGAAAGTCAAACATGTTGTCACTAGACTGCAAGGACATGCAACATTGTGGTGGGATGCACTGTAGGATGACAGGCGTTGCAAAGGCAAGCAAGGAATTAAAAGCTAGGATAGGATATTTGCAAAAATGAAATCCAAGTTTATACCCAAAGACTACCAGATTAATCTGTTTCGAAGAATGCAGAACTTGAGACAGAAAGGGATGGCAGTGAAAGAATACACTGGGTAATTTTACAGGCTCAACATCAGGTCTCGTCATCGTGAAAGTGATAATGAAAATATTTCTAGATACATGAATGGTCTGATATATGACATTCAGGATGAGATGAGCATGATGACAATAAGGAATGTTGAAGATTCTTATCAAATGGCCCTGAAGGTTGAAGAAAAATTATCCCGGAAGCAAGTTCAAAGAGGTCGAGGTCGAAGTCAGAGAAGAGGCAAAGAAATTTCCTAGGACAGGACTCAGAAGTCGAAGGAAGAAGAAAAGAAACCTCATACTCACCCTGAAAGAGGAGGAAGTTCACAGGGGGGACAGTATGTCGACATAAACACTTTTCTGTGAGCCAGAGGAAGAGGAAGAGGCAGAGGAGGTGAGATAAAATGTTTTTTCTATGGAAAGATCAGACATAAATATTTGGAATGTCCCGATAGAAAAAGGGATGGAGGTGAAGATCACATTTCTAAAGAAAAAAGGAGAAATGTTGAAGCAGAAGGTGGAAGGTCATTAATGATGAGGAAAATTCTCTTAAAGACAGAGAAGGAGGTAGAAAATCCAGTCCAGAGGAATAGTTTTTTTTGAATTGCTTGCAAGACCAAGGATAGGGTATGCAAGGTAATAGTGGACAGTGGGAGCACATATAATCTAGTATCCATGGAAATGGTGGAGAAGCTAGAATTGGAAACTGTTGCACATCCGAGCCCATACAAAGTCTCGTGGTTACAAAAAGGACATCAGGTAACTATCACTAAACAATGTCTATTTGAATTTAAGATAGGGTGATATAATGATGAGATATCGTGTGATGTTATTCCCATGTATGTCTTTCATATTTTTTTGGGGAGACCATGGAAATATGACAAAAAGATTTTTCATGATGGGAGAAATAACACTTACACCTTGGAGAAGAATGGTAGAACGCATATGTTTCTTCCAATTAAAGACAAGGAGGTGAAAATAGAGGTGAAAAATACCATACTTCTCATGAGTGGGAAGAAGCTTCTTGAGGAAGTCAATAAAGAAGAAGACATGCAGTTTGCAGTGGTAAGAAAACCTAGAGTCATCTTGACCAACACCAATATAAATGATCTACCTAAGGAAATTCGGGAACTGCTAGAGGAATTTTCTGATACAGTGGTGGACGAATTACCTTGTTCGCTGTCGCCCATCAGGAGCATAAGTCATCACATTGATCTTATACCTGGAGAAAGTTTACCAAACAAGACAGTGTACAGATTGACACCGCAGGAGAATGAAGAAGTCAAAAGACAAGTCCAGGATTTGATGGACAAAGGGTTAGTTAGAGAAATCTTGAGTCCATGCATTGTACCTACAATGTTAAGTCCAAAGAAATATGGTGGATGGAGAATGTGTATTGACTCAATGGCCATAAAAAAAATCACCATCAGGTATAGATTTCCTTTAAACAGGATGGATAACTTGATGGATTGCTTGAGTGGAGCAAAGTTTTTTTCAAAAATTGATTTAAAAAGAGGGTATCATCAGATTATAATGAGGGAAGGTGATGAATGTAATACAACATTCAAAACAAATGAAGGTCTGTATGAATGGCTTGTCATGTCATTTGGTTTGAGAAATGCACCCAGTACTTTTATGAGGTTGATGAACGAAGTCTTGAAAGATTTCATAGGAAAGTTTGTAATCGTATATCTTGATGATATACTGATCTTTAGTAAGACTGAAGGGGAACATCTAGAGCATCTATATATAGTAATGAGGAGGTTATGGCAAGAGAAATTTATGATAAATTTAAAGAAGTCGTCTTTCATGAAGAAAGAACTCATTTATTTGGGTATTGTAATCTCTTCAAATGAGTTGAAAATGGATCCTGAGAAGATAAAAACAATCATGGATTGGCCATATCCAAAGAGTATCTTTGAAGTTCAAAGCTTCCATGGATTGGCTAGTTTTTACAGAAAATTCATCAGGAATTTCAGTGGAATATCTGCACCGATGATGGACACTGTCAAGAAAACACACAAATCTTTTCATTGGATAGAGAAAGCAAAGAACGATTTCAAGCTACTGAAAGAGAAGATAATTGGACAACCAGTTCTGGTTCTACCAGATTTCAAAAAGACATTTCAAGTGATATGTGATGCAAGTGGATTTGCGATTGGAGCAGTCTTAAGAAAAGACAACAAGGCGATTGCATACCTTAGTGAAAAACTGAATGAGGCTAAGCTAAAATATTCAACGTATGACAAGGAATTTTATGCAGTCATACAGGCATTGAATAAATGGAGACATTACTTGGTTCTGAAAGAGTTTGTAACTTTGTCTTGTATAGCGATAACCATGCATTACAATTCATAACTCGATAGGAAAAATTGAACCAGAAGCATGCAAAATGGGTTGAATACATGCAAAATTTTACTTTTGTTATAAAGCATATTTCTGGAACTGCTAAAAAAGTTGTTGATGCTTTGAGTAGGAAATGTTTGATTCTGCAAGAGTTCAGAGTAAAGACCTTAGGTTTTGATAACCTCAAGGATATGTACAGGGATGATTCAGATTTTAAGGATGCTTATAAAGCATGTGAGAATCCAGTTCTCAGAGACAGAAGCCAATGGATTGAATACCTGACCCAAGATGGACTATTGTTCAGGGGAAACAAGTTGTGTATACTGAAATGCTCTATGAGAGAGAACCTCTTGAAGGAAAATCATAGTGGAGGATTGGTTGGACATTTCAGCCATGAAAAGACATTCATGCAATTGAATGGCTCATATTATTGGTCGGGGATGAGAAAATGTGTCAAGAAGTTCATGAATAGGTGTAGAATTTTCCAGCACATGAAGGGAAAGAGACAGAATACAGGGTTATATCAACCGTTTCTAGTACCAGAGAGGCCATGGGATGTAGTAAGTATGGATTTTGTGTTAGGACTTCCAAGGACACAAAGAGGGTGTGATTCAATCTTTGTGGTAGTCTAAAGATTTTCTAAAATGGAACATTTCATACCATGTCAGAAAACCAATGATGCAACTCACATTGCAAATCTATTTTTCAAAGAAGTTGTTAGACTTCACAGCTTACTCAAGAGTATTGTGTTGGACAGGGATACCAAATTTGTTGGTCATTTCTAGAGAACCCTATGGAAGAAGCTAGGGACTAATTTATCTTTTATCTCAACATATCATCCTCGGACAGATGGATAGACTGAGGTAGTAAACTGAAGCTTGGGATATTTATTAAGGAGTTTGGTGGTTGAACATCACAGTCAGTGTGATCAGATTTTGCCACAAGTGGAATTTGCATATAATGATTCACCAAACCGGAGCACAGGACAAATCCCATTCCAGATCATGTATGGAAAGCAACTGAGAGGAGTATCTGAGTTGAGGGACTTAGAGAAGAGTGAATTCATAAGTGATAGTGCAAAGGATTTTGCAGCTAGAATACAAGAACTCCATAATAAGATTAAGGAGTGATTGTAAAATTCCAACCAGGAATATAAGCACAGAGTAGATCAACACAACAGAAAACTTTAGTTTGAAGTAGGCGATTTGGTTTTAGCGCATCTCAGAAAAGAAAGGTTCCCAAGAGGAACGTACAATAAGTTGAAGATGAAGAAAATTGGACCATGTAGGATCATAAAAAAGTTTGAAGAAAACACTTATGAGATTGAATTACCAGATGGGGTAGGAATATTGCCCATCTTCAACATAATCGATCAGTATCCTTACAGAACTGATGAAACAGAGAGATTTGAGGATCAGAAGGAAGTTCAATGGGTTAAACAGATGCCTGTAGTTGAAAAGCCACAGATGGAAAAGATCATTGATCAGAGAGTTGGGAAGAATACCCAAAGGAAAACATACTTTGAATAACTGGTGAAATGGAAAGGACACCTGATTGAAGATCTGGTTGGGAAAGAGAAGAAAATATCCAAAGGCATGGACAAATGGTGCAGGAGCTCATGAACAAGATTTCATGAATTTTTCAGTCAAGGGAGTATGATGCATGAGCATCGTAAGCACGCCAGCAAAGCAAGCATAAAGACAAAGACAACTGGATATGCACCAATGCACATTTTGAAAATGTTTTAAATTTAAATGAAGAGACATTAATGTAATAGATGGGAGACGTATTTACATTTATGTTTTGGATATGTTGCTCTCATCTGTTAGATATGGAGACATTTATTTGTATTGAATGTAAAGTAGGTAGCTTTTAATTCTAATTAGATAGCTTAGAGTTGCAGGAGGGAAAACTCGTGAAATCCACCCTCTCTTGTATCATTGTAGGATATTCATAATTTCTGTAAGCAGTAGAGATGTAGAGAGTAAGAACACAGAGGATAACCCATGTACAGGAACACTTGAGTTAATATATGAAAGCTTTGAATCAATTTTATGGAATTATTATGCTTAATGTTTGTTGAATGGAATGTATACAATTGCTTACATTATTTGTTTATGCATTTGTTTCAATGCTGCTTTGTGTGTATGATTACATGTTAAAGGTATGAATTCTGAGAGAAGGGAAGAGTGAGTTTCAATTGTTTCTATTCCTAAGAATTCCTGCAAGTAGTGCAATGAACGTCCGCAAGGTGTGCGTTGATAGAGTTTTGAGTTTTATGTTAGGAAACTTAGGAGGGATATCGTTGTTCTCATACTAGTAGAAGTGCAGGATAGCACAGAGTTGTGCAAGGTGTGTGGAAGACGGTCAAAACCTTAGACCTTATTAACCAAGGGGAAGGTTGAAGGACTATTGTTGCAAGGAGTGCACAGAGTCGAAGGGTCAAATAACTACAGGTTATTTGCAAATGCCACAAGGTGTGCGCACAATGATTCCTTAAAGTCCGTGATTTTCGGGATAATCAAGATCATAAGGGATAGAAACTTTGAAGTGTTCAAAGGGAGATGAAGGTTGAGGTCACCCGTAAGAAACAAAGTGTTTGACGAAGGAGTTTTGAAAATGGAAAGGACGGTGGAAATGCTTCCAGGGGAAGTGTCGATCTACTATGGGTCGTTGGATCTAGTAAACCAGCAAGGGAGATAAGGCCAAGAGTTGTTCAGTGTTAGAATCTCAAGAGGAATAGTGATCATTGGATTTGGATCAATAGGAACCGTTGATATCATGCACGAATTTCATGTTTAAGAATTCGGGAAGTGGAGAAGGATGTGACTCGGAGTCGAGAGTCATGAACTCCCGATTCACAAAGTCCCGATAGAACCAAGACCATTAGATCACAGGGGAGCTCAGAGTCGTTGATCTATGGTAGGGGGTTGCCGCAGTTTTGGAAGTCGGAGAAAGGAGTTACTGCATCACAAAACGTCGATAAGAAAAATCTCGAGGTACCAAAGTGTTTGGGGCCAAATTCATAGTTGGAGGTCATATAAGGAAAAGTCAAAGGGAGGATTCAGAGACCTGTTATCCTTTTCGGGGTTTGAAGAGACAGGAGGACTCGCATCTGGGATCACGAAGTTGCGAAACCCAAAGTACCCTTTAGGGTGAAGGTTTTGGTCATATCAATGATCACAAGGGAGAGAGTTGGTGCTTAGTTCTTGTTTTCACAGGCGTAACTCATAAGGACCTGTGGATGCACACCAATGTGTGTTAGATATTTCTGCAGGAAATCAAAGAGTCAATTCGACTCAAGTGGAAGAAAAGGAACAATCATAAGAATGGGAGGTCGCACAAAACCTGCTGAGGCAGGGGGTGCTATGTCACATGCATTGAAACACAAAAGGAAGCACATGCACGTGCACAGGATAAAAATTCCAAAAAAGTGCACATGTGCTCGATGCACGACTATGTACGAGAAGCACTGCTCACACCTGTGAATGAAGCATTTGTGGTTCTTATCGTCCCCTCACCCACTTATAGACCAACTCCCAACTTGATTTGACCCTCAAATCTGACCTGAATCTGAATGGGGGACTGGTCAAAGACCTAAGGGTTCCCTAAAGGGACCCTTGTTCACACTAAAGACCGGTTGGATATTGCCTCAAAGACTTGCTATAAAAAGAGGCCATGGGTGCACTAAGAATTCAAGAATCTCATTGTATTGTTATGCTTCCTCTATTCTCCTTCAAGAATTCTCTTTTCTTCTTGGATCATACTAGCAACATCTCTTTAAGCTATTCACCGCACCTCTTGAGGGAATAATCTTGGATGTATTCACCATTTTCTTTCTAGTTTTCCATTTGTAAGAAGAGCTCTCACATAGGGGACTCAAGAGCCCTCCCAAGGAGGAAGAGGGTATCTATAAGTCCCCCTTTCTCTACTGTGTTTTCCCACTAATATACTTCTCCATTGGTGGCATGATTATTGGTCATTTGTTTGATTAATTTTGGTTCTAATTTCCTCATGCATTTTAGTTTTATTTCTTTAGTTATTTCTTTAGTTGTTGTTAGCTTAGTTGTTTGTTTATTTCATGTGAATGAATCATTTGATTCATACACTAACCTCTATCATGTCTAGCAATCCCAACTAGACTTTCAAGTGCCCCTCCTTTTCTCATTCAAGTGACAAAAAGGACACAACAGATTCACGACCATACTGGGGACAAGGTATAAATTTCCTCCCTATTTGGGTTTTTTGAGAACTTATTTTTGACCCATTTGCCTTGCAGGGATCATAATCGGCCTAGCCTTACCTGCAAAGAGCTGATTTTGGAGATGGAGGAGGATAATTCCACTTAAAATCCCCCCCTCATGCGTATCATAACGTGCACGGGTGTTCCATCCCACAGACGTGCATTCGTAACATTGTGCGCCAAACACACTTCATTTCTCTATGCATTATGTGCACAGTGCGTGAAAAGTTCCTCAGATATTTGTGCATTATGCACCCACTATGCCTCTATCTGAACTGTAACCTGCACACCTATCCAAAATTCTAACATTGTAAGAGCTTTTGTGATGTTTTGAAAGCCCCTAGCCTTCAAAAGTTTGTTTTTATGCAATATTGTAAATGCATCACACTTAGATTCCCTCTCCACATGAAGAGTTAGTCAAAACATAGGCACTTAGGGGGTTATAAATAACCATATGTATCCTCTTTTTCTTTTAGTTTCCACATGGATGGCTTGTTTTGATTGTAAAAGTTAAGTTGAGATATTTTAATATCACATATAAAAACGCTTGCATTGGGACTAGAAATCAAAATTCAATCATTGAGTATGCTCTTCTCTCGCACCATAGAGTGATCTTGAGAATCAGAAAAATTATTGAGGGGACGTTTCATCACCCTTAAAATATTTAGGAGATGACAAAGGCCCCCTAGGTCACCTCTTAGTTTCTTTTCAAAGATCTTTAATTTGTAAGGGCCCATACATGCCCCCATGTTGCAAAGTTAGGATAGTTTTGAAACTACTTTCTTAGTTTACATCACTAGGGGAGCTTAAAGATTATAGTAATGGGCCCATAGATGACCACATTCTTGCAATCTAGGATAGTTTTGTGGAGATTTCTTAGATTAAATAACATTAGGGAGTTTAAAGGATTGGTAAGGACCCATATGTTCACATGCTAGTTCTTTAGGGACTTTAAAATTCCTCAAGATTGTACCAATGACATCTAGTAAGATAGGTAATCAAGATTTGTAACGACCACGGTAAGTCCACATGTTGCAAGGTTACACCTAAATTATTAAGAATTGGCACATTTGTTCACTTGATCACACACAAATTCACTACTCACTCACATAATTTCATCTCAAATTGTGGAGGTTGAAGTAGGTTTACTCCAAAGGGATTCTGAAACATCCCACTATTCCTTGAAGTAATTATCCACACCCACTTAATTCGAATGAGATTGGTTCACACCCCCACTCTCTCAAACAACCACATCTAAAAAAATTCTAAAAACTCACTAAGTTTTCCTCCACATGAGGTGCCAAAAGAATTTTTTAGTCTAGGTAGGATCTCGGGGGTAGGCATCCAAATAACCCACCATTATCTGGTTCTCACATCTTCGAACATTAGAAGTTGACAAATAGGGAACTTTTAAATCCTCCAAGTCAAGTGTTCCTAACACCATAAGGCAGGGAGATACCCGTGAAGGGTCAAAGGCCAAGGTTCGGTTGTTTTGTGTGTCCCCCCTTGAGGAACCCAACTCTTGGAAGGGATCTAGCCTATGACCCATTTCTGAGGTCAAAAATCTAAATGCCGCACTTTGACCGAGGTACCTAGTGGCCAAATTTTAGGACATCTACCTAGGTGGAAATTGTGGGTTGGAATTGCACCTTGATCATATTTTGTGGGGCTATTGGGAAATATCGCCAGCTCTTTCGGGATATGCACCCTCTACCCCTCATTATAAATGATTGTTTCATCCTTCACTAGTTCCTCTTCCAGTGGATCCAGACACCATTGTTGAGTGCTATTGGAATTTCCAATGCTATTTGAGAGGAAGGACGTTACGTCTTTTTAGGACACGAGCATTTGTTTTCTTTGTTCTCCCATGCGGACAAAATCCACCTACCCACATGTATGCTTCTTTCCAATTGATATATGTATGATGTTCATTTGATTACATGTGATTGTGAGATATATTTTGAAGGTCCAAATTATACAAGTCTCTTGTTCATTTATTGATATCATCACAATTTTCACACATTCACTTTGCTAGTCGGACATCATAGGGGATCCAAAAAATACCTGTCGGTCCAGACGCTTGAAAAATCTCCCTCCTATCCTAGGAGGAGTTCCTAGTCTTACCAACTCATCATCTCAACCATCTCACACACCTGTGAGCACTACTATTTTTGGATCAACTTTTCTTGGTTCCACTTTACTTGGGTCCAATTCCCAAGGAAAACGATCCACTAGCTCTCCTTTACAAGGAAGTGAGGGGAAAACTTCTTCTCAAGGGGTAAGTACAACCCCACCCAACCCCCCTCAAGGGTCAGGTACACAACCTGATCATATCATGGCTAGAACTAACCCTCCACCACTACTCCACATGCCATATTTGGCCTCCCTCAACATACATGATTTGAGTAAACTCACAAGTGACCATATATTGCATGACCCCACATGGCCCACTATGCCTACCAAACTACCTTCATCCATTCCAAAGTTTGAAGGAAAGGCGGGAGAATATCCCGCCAACCATATCATGACCTTCCACTTATGGTTCTATTCATCATGGACGACTCCATCCATTTAAGATTATTCCAACACACACTCACTGGTCCATCAGCCAAATGGTATGAGGAAGAAAAATCAAGGTCCCATGTGACTTTTGAATCATTGGCCAAAACATTTTTGACCTTCTTTCAACTACTAGTTCGTCAAGAAAATGGTCTAGAACTTCTCTCTGAGTTTAAACAAACCTCAGCCACATATATCACTGACCACATTCACGAATGGTGTCGATGATGTAGTTTATGAAAAGCAGAAACCACCAAAGAACAATGCCTCGATTGGTTTCTTAGATCACTCGTCTCTCTCCTTGCCAAAGATGTGGCCTCCACCTTACCCCAAAATGAAGAGGAATCCATCAGAAAGGCTCAACAATACGAACTCATTTATGCTGAGTTAGGTTACTAATACACAATACTACCTGACACCTCGAGACCCATACCATTCGGCCAGGACAAACCTGGGATGTCTCACTTGACAGATGGATTGATTGGTACCAAAACACACCACAATCCTTACATCCAACCACCACCTATGTACAGTACATCCCAATATCCGTCGATGTATGGAGGTCCATATTACTAGCCTCCTCCCCCTTACCAACATCTATATCATGTGGCCCTCCCTCCTCCCCCTTACCAACATCTATATCATGTGGCCCTCCCTCCTCCACCCATGTCTGGACCATCGTCGACACCCATAATGCACCTAACATATCAACCAAGTTCAGGTAATCCATATAACTTAGCTTATAACCTGGGCACTAGTGAAATCTCTACGCCTTCTTATGCACCCTAAAGATCACTACCACAAAATAATCCATACTTTCCATTCCCTGGTCCTCCACAACCAATTTCTCTTCCACAAGGACAACCACACACTGGGGTTAACTTTGTTCATCCCTCTCCCATTCAAAAATTTCAAAATTTTGAAAAACTGAATACAAAAAATATGTCCCATCAACTAAATAATGCCAAAAAGAAAGGAAAACAACAAAAGAATAATAACCCAGGACCAGGGGGAAATAACCCCCAACAAAGACAACCTTTTGGGGACAACTAGAAATAGGGTAACTAGAACCCCCAAGGGGGAAATAACAAGAAACACAAAGGGAGGAACAACAACAAAAACCTTTGGACTAACTTCCCTTGTGCTCTTTGCGGTGAGCGTGGTAATTATACTCACTGTTGCGCCCAAATTGTCGACTTCAAATGGATGAAAGATTCCATGAATGTGCCACGTCCTCTAGCATTGCATGCCCCTCAGCAGAACCCACAACAGTATTTTCAACAACTACCCCTAACTATTTTGAAAAACCCTATTCCACACCAAGGTGTGATGAATACCCAGCATGAGATGCATCCTGCCCCGCCACATATGGGACAATATCAAAACCCTAGGAATCCAACGGATCACAATATCCTCCTCACTAGTGAAGAATAAATTCTTCTACAAACACACACTCTTCAATACAACGCACCCCCTGAATCTACTCCCACCACTTCAGAAGAATATCCATCTATAGCTAGATAACCCTTGATGATTCCATGCCCTAACACTGAACCCCCCATTCATATTCCTAGAATCCCATTACGACGGAATGTCAACAACCCTTAGGCTAGGGTGGCACACAACTATAGTATGCTCAATGACTTGGTGCAATCCTCTACATCCATGTTGGTTTTGGAGGTCCTCCAAAACTATCCTACTCAACATAAATCCTTTCTTTTCACCTTGGGGGAAGACAACCCTGTTGATACTAGACTCAACACATTTGATCTAGATTGTGGGGAACCTCGTCTCCCCACTTTGGTAGATTTTTAGACACTAGTCAAAATTCAAAACATCATAGTTCATCGATATATCATTGATGAAGGTGCATACACGTGCATCATGTCCAAAAATGTATGGCATAAAATTGTCTCCCCTGAGTTAATACCATCCGCCATCACCTTAATATCTTATGATGGACAACCATCCTCTCCTCAAGGGCTCTTCCAAAATGTCCCCATTGAAGTCGGGGGGAAAACTATCCTTATTAACATTGAGGTTATCGACACCCCACTTGATTACAACATCTTGTTTGGACATAGCTTTGTGTATGCTATGAAGGCAGTAGCCTCTCCTGTGTTTCGAACAATGATGCTCCCCCACAATGGGAAAATCATCACCATCGACCAAGTTTCACATTACGCGCTTAACCACTCCTCCAACATAGATAACATCCTACCTCTTGTCCACACTAGTTATGATGCATACCCACTCATGGATATGGGCCCCATAATTTTCAAAGACCCATCCTTGTTGGGGGCATACCACAGAGCACCACCGCTTATCCACCCCTCAACACAAGTGTGTGTCATATCTTCCAACGGAACTGAAAATGGAGATACCATTCCTCCCACATAGGCTTCTCCACTCCTTGGCGTCCCACTAGTGTAAGAAACCCTACCTCATGAATCCCATGAGAACCCTATGACACCACTTATCCCCGATTTCACCCTCCCCCAGGGTCAAATCCCAGTTTGGGAGACAATCCCCCAAGCCATTACTCAAATTCCCTTGTTCTACCCCCCACCAGGAGTACAAGATTTCCAGGTAGCCGCAATGCTTACCCTTCCCAACATGGTGATCACCATTTTGGTATGGTATAAACACCCACCCGTGATGGTTCCTCAAACATCCCTCTGTCCCCAAACAAAGGGAATCCCGATGTGGATTCCAGTCCTAACTCTGACCATACCACCCTCACCCCCACTTTCTAGAGCCATTGGTATAGCTAGGGGAATATAGAAGAAGAAAGAGCCCACTGCTCCACTTCCTCCCTGAGTTCAACCTCCTTGCGCACTATGCGAGAGAGAGGGACACCCCACAAATAGTTGTCCCTCTCTCCCCGAGTTACGCAATTTGTTCCAACTCCCTCGAGCAACCACATCTCTCATCGCTTCACCAAGCACACCTAGTACTACCATCATGGCCCCTACCATAAGAAGTAAAGGGTTGCGAACCAAATTCGCATGTGCCATTTGTTAAGAATATGGCCACTACATTCATCATTTCCCCTCTCTACCTCAGTTTCGACAGACGTTAACGAAAGTATGACAAAGATTTCAGCAAGACCCCTCTCCATCCATGTCATCAAGTACCCATGTCACTGACATCCATTATGTCACAACCTCAGTTAATGAACGGATGAGGTTCCCTTTCTCTCTTTGTGACTCACTTGATCATTTCATGTACCAGTGTCCTTCGATCAGTGAATACAGGCATTGTCAAATGACCCTTATTAAAAATCATCCAACCACCCCACTTCCTATGATGAAATTGATTCCCCCTATTCCTTCTCCATATATTGATCACTTTCCACCCCTCCATGGTTCATGGATAGACTATCTGAGGACTTTCCCCCAAACCCTCCCACTTCTCTGGTTCATTTCCCTCACAAAAGCTTACCCCCGACCACAGTTTACAACCCACAATGTCTAGACATTTGGTTTATGAAAAGCATGCCATCGCACCATAGTTGCGATACCTCCTCTACATCTCCACCACTGGATGACCATCACACGGTGGCAATCACCAATGTTACTTCCATGGATCCCCTATATTCTAGCATTTTCCAATGTTACTAACTACCCCCGATTTCCCATGGAATGCGCTCCATCATAGAGCATTCTTTCTCTCATAGGAATCCTTTGACTCTCCTCACCAAGCCTCCATATGTGCAATCGAAACCAAGTATTTTATTCCATCATGGAATATATACTGGTTCAACAACCCTATCCTTTCCCGCTATGTTACATAGTATTTTTGTCACCCTTATGACTGTTAATGATGTAAACCTATATGTTGCCTTCAGAGGGGTCAGTGGCCTAAATTATCAAATAAAGAAGAGAGAATAACTTTCTCTGATAGAAGAAGTTGGATTTTCCTTTGTAAAAACCCCATTAAGGAGGATTTCCGTAGGCTTCTATATACACAGGCTGCGGAAATGCCTGATTTATGTAGGTTGCACTATAGCTAGGTTGCGGAATTTCTGCAGGATGCACTATAGCTAGGGTGCGATAGCCTTCGTACGTGGGAAAAATGAGCACCTTCTCGATGCTTCTAGAAGGAGAAGCTTCTATGGTGAGGTGGCTTCATTTTTACACAATCTTGAACTAGAACAAACTATGCTTGTGACTTCCCAACACATGGTTGGTACTTAGCCCCCAGCTTAAGAAGCTAGTGGCTTAACTTCAGCATGGACTCCAGAGGCTGGAAGCATTGAAGCCACCTCACCATAGAAGCTTCTCCTTCTAGAAGCATCAAGAATATGCTCATTTTTTCCACGTATGAAGGCCTCCGCACCCTAGCTATAGTGCAGCCTACATAAATTCCACAACCTAGCTATAGTGCAACCTACGAAAATCAGGCATTTCCACACCCTGTGTATATAGCAGCCTATGGAAATCCTTCTTAATGGGGTTTTTACAAAGGAAAATGAAACTTCTTCTCTCAGGGAAAGTTCTTTTGTCTTCTTTCTTCAGGAATTTAGGCCACTGGTCCCTCTGAAGGAAACAAATAGGTTTACATCATTAACGATCATAAGGGTGATGAAAATAATGTGTAACACCTGATGCTTTTGAAGAAGGCAACATTGGCCAATATTTCCCCCACTATCAAAATTGACATTTTCTTCAAACCCAGAATCATCGAATAAATCACCATTGGCACTGCATGCTCCCCTGAGGAACTCACAACTTACAAAGCTCTCTTTCAGGAATATCAGGATATTTTTGCCTGATCATATATAGAGATGCCTGACCTCAATCCTTCTATCATCAAACATCACATCGACACATGGCCATATATCACCCCTGTATGTCAAAAGAAACACCCACTGCACCCATCCAAAACAGCGGCTATCAAAGCCAAAATTAACAAACTCTACGTTGCAGGGTTCATATGCCCCATCACATACACGTCATGGGTATCCAACCTCATCCCCGTTAACAAAAAATAGGGTACTTTTCATGTTTGTACTGACTTTCATGATCTCAATCATGATTTTCCCAAAGACAACCTCCCTACCCCTTTCATCGACCAAATTATCGATGATTGTGCAGGCCATGAGGCTCTGTCATTCATGGATGGTTTCTTTGACTAAAATCAAATCCAAATCCATCCAGCAGATCAGTATAAAACTGCATTTACCACCCCATGGTGTACTTTTGCTTATCATGTCATGCCTTTTGGACTCAAGAAAGAAGGTGATACATTCTAACCGACCATGACTTATGTTTTCCATGATATTTCTCGCATCATCCTCACTTACTTGGACGACCTCACTTCTCAATCGAAGAAACGAGTGCAACATTTAGCTGACTTACGAGTTGTCTTTCAATGGTGTCACCAGTACAATATCCGCTTGAATCCATTCAAATGTATATTTTGCATCACCATTGGACACCTCCTTGGGTTCATTGTTTCCCAACACGACATCATTGTGGACCCCCTCAAGGTCCAAGCTATCACAAAAATTCTACCACCTAGGAATTTGCGCCAACTATAGAGCCTACAAGGTAAAGCCAGCTTTTTACAATTCTTTGTCCCAGATTATGCCACTCGCACGCATGGTTTCCTTCGCTTACTACATCATGATATCCCATTCCAATGGGATGAACATGCCCAAACCGCTTTTGATGATTTAAAAGTGGCGCTCTCCAACACCCCTTTGATTAGTCCTCCCGACTCTGATCACAATTACATCCTCTACTTGTCGGGCTCAGCTATCTCAGTAGGAGGAGTTCTCATTCAAATAGGGGATGATGGCCGCAATCATGTCATTTGATACATCAGTAAAAATCTTTTCAAGACCACCCCTGAAGTATAATCATGAGGAGAAAATCACCCTCGCAGTTGTCCTTGCAGTCTAGAAACTACGTCATTATATCTTGCTTCACACTACCAAACTCATGGTAGATTCCAACCCCATGCAGTACTTTCTTATTCGACGACAATCTAATGGTAAATTTGCCCGGTAGATCATCATCTTGGAATATGACCTAGATTTTTCAACTCCAAAAAGAAAGAAAGCACTTGTCCTCACTGAAATCATCACGACTTTTTCGTCAGATACTAAAATTTCACCCGTCAATATAGATTTCCCTGATGAACACCTCTTCTACATCCCATCAGATGACCCTTGGTATGGCGACCTACTCGTCTACCTTCAGACACAGAAGTTTGAAGCTCATATCTCTCGAGACGATCGTCGGTGCATTCTCAATCAGGCCCCTTGATACCTCCTCATCGATGACATCTTGTATCGACATGGGATTGAAACCATACTACACTGATGTTTGACCATCGACGAAGCATACAAAGTCTTGAATGATTGCCACAATGATGCCTGTGGTGTCCACCACTCAGGGATGTCCACTGCCCAAAAAATCATTTGAGTTGGATACTTCTGGCCCACATTTTTTCATGACTACATCCACGCTGTTAAACGATGTGACAAATGCTAGATTTATGCAAACAAAGCACGAGCACCACTTGCTCTTCTAAATCCAGTTACCACTGTTAACCCCTTCTGCAAATGGGGCATTGACTTCATGAATTGTAATCCTCCATCTAGCAATGAACATAAGTACATCATCATGGCAGTAAATTACGTTACCAAATGGGTCGAAGCCATGCCTACCTTCGACAATATTGTTGACACCACGACACATTTTTACTTCAATCATGTCATTACCCTCTTCGAAGTCCCACTACAGTTAGTCTCTGATCACGTTTAAACACTTTGAGAATGAGATCTTCATCGAACTCTCCTCAATATTAGTATTCTCCCATGAGTTCACTTCCCCATAATACCCTCAATCCAATGGACAGGTCGAGGTTGTTAACAAAGTCCTCAAAACCATGTTACAATGCACTGTCAACAAACATAAGAACAACTGGAATCATACATTGTTTTAAACATTATGGGCTTATCTCAAAACAAAAAAAACTTCCACCGGCTTTACATCGTTCCATCTCATCCATGGGATTGAAGCTACCCTCCCCATCGAGTGCGAAATTACCACCTTGCGCGCCACCATCGAGCTATTACCTAACATTGCTCCAATAGAGCAATGCTTGCTGAACTTAGATTCGTTGGATGACGATCATTGATCTTCATTACAGAACAATGAGGCAGTTGAAAAATGGCCTAAATCCACTTTTGACCACCATATCAACCTTCACTCATTCAACGAAGGAGATCTCATCCTAGCCTACGATATCCCTCACGATACTTTCAACCATGGGAAATTTGAGTCATTATGGCATGGACCCTACATCGTCCAACACTACCTCACTAAAGTTGAATACATATTGGTCTCTCTAGAAGGCTATCCTCTCAATGAACCCTTCAACGAGTTATACTTAAAAAAAAATTACGCTTGAGCGTAGTCATTCTACACTAGGATTTTTCTTTTTGTACACATTTGTAGAATTTTTAGTCTTCTTTTGTTCCCTCCATGCCTCATGTCTAATATACCAATATGTGTTATTGACAGATTCATACCCCATTGTCCTACCACATCTATTACGCTGACGGAGCTAGCCATTGGACACAAAATCTCAATTTGGTCGCTTGGGCCCTCTACACCCCCTCACATGAACTGCTCCACTCCAGTGACATATGTTTGGGCTCAAAAATAAAAAACCAAGAATAATACACAACCTTCATTGGCCTCCTCACTAAGGCCAGTCACTGCTACATTCATCACCTTAGTGTCTTATTAGATTCTCATCTTATCGTCGTGCAGCTCAACAATGTGTACCGTGTCTACGATCCTTTCCTGTTTCGCAAATACCTGCAAGTTAGAATCTTATATCGACATTTTGATTCAATTACATTTACACTTATTCCATGAAAATTCAATCAAATAACATATAACATGTCTAACATAGTATTATATTGTCATTTATCACATCAAGACACCATCACACATACATAAACCATCAAAAACATGTACGACAACATATAGATTAGACATCATAAAAACACAACACAAATATCATCACATGTAAACATCACGGAGATCCCAAACACGTATATCCATATATATATGTATCGGTCAATGTGTCATCAATGTTTACAAAAAAGTACAACATGTACATCGCCTGTAGGCAAGTGAGCCCCCCTCACCCCTATAGGTACAAAATAGGTGTCACACTACCCTATACAAAATGGGCTCGCATGCCTATTTCAATACAAAAATATACAAAATAGCACTCATGGTGCCTCTAGAGTGCCACCACCATATCCTCTATCTGTCGGAGGTGCCCCACCAGCTAGGGGTCCTCCAAGTACAGGGGGCAGTTGCCTAGTCATTGTTGCCACCGCTACAACTACTCTGCGGATCAAGGTCTGCAACTCTGCAGGGCCACCCAAATACTACTCCAGTACTCACCCATCCTGGATATGGGACCACATGCCCTCGGGCACATCCTGCAACACCACGTCCAACCACTGTCAGAAATACTCTAAACCCTCGTCGACCTCTCCCTGAGGAACATGTGATGGCCCTGCACCTGGGTCAACAAGTTTGTGCCTCCTGCCGGATCTTGCATCATCTTATGGCCTCGAACCATCCTTGTCCCTCCGACGTTGCTATCCCACCTGTGGATCTACCCATGGTGGTCTTATTGGCCCCGGACTAGCCAACTCTCCAACCAACTTTGCCTCTTGGCCTCGTGGCCCCAAATCTACAAAAACATAAACAAAGATAGAATCAACATCCATCCATAGATAAAAATATATGATTTACTATCAAAATCACCAAACATAAACACTCCAACATACCTCTCTAGTCCCAATCCTCTCTAAGAGAAAAAACCATATCAGGGTCATGCCAAAAGTCCATCCCACCATATGGGAACTGCAGTACAATTTGCGGCATATGGCACCACACATGCCATAAGGTGTCCGTAAAATAATGGCCACCCTCTCCCCCTCCATTCCGTACCAAAATATATGCCCACCACATCAGCCGTGGCTCCCATTCCCTAGCTACCGACAGTAACACTCTAGGGCACAACATGGGCACCCTCTCCAAAAACCATGTGACCAAGATAAATCCAAAGGAAAACTCATTGGAGTCAGAGTCCCGACACCAGTTAATATACCCCACCATCTCAACATGCAACATCAAGGCCCAGGAGAAAATATCTCCATCAAATAATCTCCCCATAATCCTTTGTTGACCACCACTGATCCGCTAAGTCGCTAAGGATCCGTAGATCCTCAAAAAAATCATTGCGATGCACTGATGCAAGAGCGCATCCATCACCTCGATGCAGATGACCAAACATGACATAATTTTCGGCCATGAACAATACCTTTGTTCCACATTTACCAAGTGTACATCCCCTAGCAACTGGGGATCAACAGGTAGGGCCATTCCCTAAAAAGGGAGCCTCATCAAAAAATAGACATCCTCCACAGTCGAGAATTTCATTTGTTGCCCCTGCATAATGAAGCACTGCAGATCAGTGCTCTACAATGAAATCAAACACTGAAGCAGGTACTCCTACGACCTTATCAATGGGCATTCGAAGAACTTGATCAACCCACAAGCTGCCAATGGTCCCCGAATGCCTAACTCATCTCTCACCACCTCCGGGAGGCATTCCCAGTCCCTCTCCCTCCAATGGACTGTCATGTTGAAATGATCACCTACATTCACACAAACAACACTTGATCAACCATCATGATTCATCAACAAAAAATCTCCAAAAAATACAAGTTTTTTTTCTTTTTTTTTTCAAAATCCCCAGCTTTGCCTCAAGTGCACAAATGTCACCCCCCACAGGAACGCACATATGTGATCCTATTCTTCTCACAGTTGTGCATCAATGTGTATTTGTCGAAGAAATATATGCGCATCAATGTGAATCTATCAAACACACAGGTGCACATCCATGCACACTCGTTCTCTACACAGCTGCACATTGATGCACAACTATCAGAGAAACAACTGCGCATAGTCTGCAGTTATAATTCAAATAAGCACACACCAAATTCTCACATGTTTTTCCCACTCACGTGCTCCCATGCATAGTTGTCTTCAACACAACTGCACATCATGCATGAGAGAGGTAATTATACCCGCGCATATCAACACAGACATCCTTCCTTCTCCCGCGCATTAGTGGGCCCACCCCTACAAAAACCCCTAGTATGACCATCTGTATGACCCTACCTAGAAAAGAGAAACTATATACTATGCAAGAGGATGAGGCCAGTAAAATCGCTCTCACAAATCCTGGATCAGTCAGCTCAAACTCCCGTAATCTCTAAATCTCCTCTAGAATCTTCTCATCAACTCACTATGGAAGAAAGTACAAATGAGGTGGTATTATGGACCCCACAACTATATATAGTCCCTTTTTCCAAACTTCCATGCTTAGTTACAGGAGCTCAGAGCCTCTATTTTTCTATTTGTCTTCAGCCACAGGATCAGGTTCCCACCGCCTACATAGTCACACTCCCTGGGTCACCATCCATACTCGGTCCTGGGGGAGAATTTTTCTCACATCATGTCCAGGTATGCATGCTCATGTTCAAAATTATCAAGTAGTTGTTACATGTTCTTTATCTTCAGATATTTTTCATGTTGGGTATTTGGTTTTAATCTGTGCAAGTATTTGGTCATCACAAATCAGTGCAACCCCTTATGGTACATGATTGACACTGGCATGTAATCATTCCCTCTGAATATCAATTGCATCTCCCAGCCACATCCTCCGACATTCGCCTATAGGATTCCCATATCTGACTCTACAGTACTATCACCTCTACTGCATTTTGGTACTGTCACCCATTATAAATGTTCCCCACATGAGTTGTCCCATTCATAGTCCCCCTTTTCACTTTGACACTCATGCTTCTTTCTCCCCCTATTAATGGGAGTCTTGATAGTATTACGCATTTCCAAGAATCAACCACATACTCCTCCTAATTTTTCTAGCTTTCCCAAATGGACTCCTAGGATAACTCATCACAGTTCTATTATGACTACACCTTTGCAGTATCATTAACCCTCCATTTCATCCACAATTAGTTTTCCCATCTGCAGATTGTCCTCCACTCATTTACCTCATAGAGAAACCCACCAATGGGGCCCCCACCCTCCACCAGTTCTCCACGCAACTTGCACCCTCATAGGACAAGTCATATTTCACTGGGGTAACTGTTTCTGTATATGTACACTCATCCCAAGTTATTCTTTATTCATTTGGTAATTGTAAAAAACCTTTATTTCCAGCATTTACATAGCTTTTTGTTGTCTCCCTTGGTGACCTTATTTTCCTGGAAAAGAAACCCATGTCTCCCTTGGTTGGGGAATTCATTATCTTCTACTTCTATTGACATCATCCATAAACCCTGATTATCCCATAGTTCATGTACCTTTGATCTCTGAGTTTTTCCACCTTGTCACGCCTCTGGCACAATTTAACCCACGACTAGTCGTCCCCCTGATGCTAGATCTAGTTTTACGGTTTCTTCCAATCATCCTTCCCATACATCCCCAACCAAAGGGAATTCTTGAGTATCACCACATATTGACTTCATCTATGTTCCTTATTCGTTCCTGATCTTATCCAATCGATTTCATGAAGCCCTTTTGCTTCTTGGAGTCACGTCTCCCTTTCTGTCGACATCAACATAGTTTCCAGAAAGGAGACAATATATTGAATCTCATTACCTTTACAATGAAGAGTCTCGGAAGACACAGAGAGAAACATCATTGCTCTATGTCGTCATTGACCCCCATAAAATTCAACATCAACACAATCTCATGTTACGGTGGGTATTACTATGCGACTATTGCAGTTGTTTTATACTAGTCGAAGACCTCTGAATTCTTTAGGCCATCAATGCCTACGAGTCATCGACACTTCTTATAGGCATCATTGCCTCTTTTTAGAGTATGTTCACCATCAGAATTGTCATCTGTCATTATCAAACTACCTCAGAGGGTGCTGCAGTCACCTACATCACCATACAACTTCAGTTACTTCCATACATTTTTGAGTTACATGCAATGAGCATGGGGCATGCCTGCCTCGTTTGTATACAGATTTTATTTTCCCCTACCTAGTGAAAGGTTTTGGTCCCATAGTTTCCCCTCTCCCCCCGATGGATCACTCTTCTAGTTCCTATAAACACTCTTTATTACAATGGTACTCTCAGTAGAAGAAACATTGATGTATTTTGGATATATGTATGCTCT
This sequence comes from Picea sitchensis, assembly GCA_010110895.2. Taxonomy (NCBI): domain Eukaryota; kingdom Viridiplantae; phylum Streptophyta; class Pinopsida; order Pinales; family Pinaceae; genus Picea; species Picea sitchensis. The sequence goes on from SNQJ01S0014102.1 coordinate 104,674, forward strand.
TGATCTCACACATCAGGGGGCATTTGTTATCAATAAAATTTCATCCACAAATGGTTATAGGAATATAGCATCTCCAAAAGGAACAAACTATACAACTGGTCAAAAAATTGACATGTGTTGAAACACTAAAGGAAGCACGCGAACGTGTGCAGGCCAAAAAATCTAGAAAAACTCACATGCGCCCAACGCGCAATTGTGTACAAGAAAAGTCACGCACACCTGTGACCGTCACATTTATGGTTCTTTTCCTCCCCTCACCCACTTATGTACTAGCTCCCAACTTGATTTGACCCTCAAATCCGAGCTGAATCCAAATGGGGGGTTGGTCAAAGACCTAAGGGTTCCCTAAAGGGCCCCTTATTTACACTAAAGACCGGTTGGATATTGCCTCAAAGACTTTCTATAAAAAGAGGCCATGGGTGCACTAAGAATTCAAGAATCTCATTGTATTGGTATGTTGCCTCTATTCTCCTTCAAGAAACCTCTTTTATTCTTGGATCATACTAGCAACATCTCATTAAGCTATTCACCTCACCTCTTGAGGGAATAAGCTTGGATTTCTTCACCATTTTCTTTCTTGTTTTCCATTTGTAAGAAGAGATCTCACATATGGGACTCAAGATCCCTCCCAAAGAGGAAGAGGGGATCCATAAGTCCCCCTTTATCTACGGTGTTTTCCCACTAATATACTTCCCCATTGGTGGCATGATTATTGGTCATTTGTTTGATTAATTTTGGTTCTAATTTCCTCATGCATTTTAGTTTTATTTATTTTGTTATTTATTTAGTTGTTGTTATCTTAGTTTTTTTCTTATTTCATGTGATTGAATCATTTGATTCATACACTAACCTCTGTTCTATCTAGTAGGCCCAACTAGACTTCCAAGTGCCCCTCTTTTTCTCATTCAAGTGACGAAAAGGACACAACAAGTATTTCAATCCATCTCAGACAGGGAAGGAGTACATGCAGCCTCATCGCAAGAGAAAATGAGAAATATAGCACAAAATATGCAATAGTATAAATAAAATATCAAATAACTGGAGGAGTGCCCAGTTCCCACAACTCCTACAGAAGTCAGAGTTGAAAGAGAGTGGGATGCAATAATGTCTGCAAAGAACATCGTGTAGAACATACATAGAATGGAACAGTTGTTGGAGAAGAGCACCCAGCTATGGACACAACATTTAGAGGACGTGATCTTACAAGAGATACAAAGGAAGGAGGACAATTTGCATGCAACAATGGCATATGTCAAATGGTGATAGAGGATGATGTCACTACCAGAGAATATCAAGACGACTATGAAAATGAAAAATTTACAAGACGAAGAGAAGGTAGTACAAGCACAAAAGATGACATGACAATCTCAGTTGGATCCCCTACAAGAAAAGGCATAGCATCTGGTCGTCGAGATCAACGCAAAAATAATGAACATAGAGCGCATAGGCTTGGAAGGAGGAGAACTACTACAAAACCCAGTTACCGCACAACTAGTGGAAAACATGGCCGAAAGGAATAGTCAAGCTCAGGCGTAGTGCCAGAGAATAACTAAAATGTATAATGCACTAGCATAAGAAGTGACAGATGTTGGAGTAAGGCAGTGACTCGGGATGAGTCACAATGTCAATGTTGGGGGCATGTTCGACGGAGACCCATTTTGGGGAAAAGGATAATCTTGGAAAATAAAGTGCAAATATAGAAAATAAAACTGATAGGAAAATAAGCACGTGCAGAGGAAAGCGCATGCAAAGGAGGAAAACATGCAAGGAGCGCATGCAAGAATACCAAACAATGTTAGGGTTAGATATTTGGTTAGAGGATGTAATGGTTGATAAGAAAAAAATAAGTATAAAGAGCTACCTAGGAGATCTAGATTGAGGGTTGTTGTTGGGGGTTGGTTCGAAGAGTCAGATAGGGTTTGGTGTGATTACAATTCTAGAATGTAAGAATGACTGTAAAATACGAGGGTTTTTGTAAGTTTTTGAGCTGAAGAACGAAAATAAGGTAGATATTGAGGGTTAGATCATAGGATGAGGAGCCTAGTGTGATCTAGTCTACCTCATTAAAGATATTGATCCAACCGAGGGAGAATTGTAATGTGCGCGACGCCATAGCTGACAAAACAATAATAAAAGATCCCAAGAGCCATATCTTTGTGGACCTATCCTAGGAGGGGGTGGACCACGATATATTATGTGTTATGTGAATGATTCATCATTGTATCTTTGTTGTTAATGATTAGATATTAGATGAATGTTTTATGAAACAACTAGATCTGATTGTTTTACATGCATGAAAAAGAATGATAGAGTACTTAACATAGATGGATGTTACAATAAATAAATAAAGATCACAAGGTTCAATTCGAGATCCCCGCTCATTCCCAGGATGCAATAGCTTGAGAGTTGCAACCACCCATAGAGTTATATTGGATGAGACTGCGTAGTGCACCCCGTGTATTGTGCTTCCTTCTAGTTTTCTAGGAGGGCCGATAGTTTTAGAGGGTTTTGTTGGAAACCATAGTAGATATGAACCTAGGTTAGCCCAAGAATGGTAGAAAGAGAGAAGTAACCAACAAGCACTTACTTCCATAAAGGATTACATCCATAATCCACATGTATGCATAAACAGATAGATCAAATGGTCTAGATACTTCAACAATAAAACCTTGGAGATAGCATCCCTAGGGGTGGAAAAAAGAAGAAGCTAGAATATCATAATCCCAAGAAAGACAATTCTAGCCGTTCTTTGATTGCCATCAACTCCTCTCTCGATGCTTGGATCATAGATACAGGTGCATCACACCACATGGAAGCCACAAAATAAGTCTATTCTTAATTGGATGCATGCAAAGGTCCTCATATTATGATGGGGGACAACTCTCTAGTTGAGGTCACCAACAAAGGAACAATTGAACTCACAAGTGGAAGCTTCGAGAATGTGCTACAAGTTCCCAAAATTTCCATCTATCTGCTCTTTGTGTATCAGATGAAAAACTATGGAACTGGAAACAGAGCCATATTCACACCTGATGCAATGAATATCTATGACATGAAAACAAATTTCAAGGTTTCTATCAGTGAGGCAAATCATCAATCTAGACTCTACACATTTTCTGAATTTATTGAACCAGATTTTGCATTACTACTTACCCATGCTGATGAAAGCAGTAGGATATGGAATGAAAGGTCTGGGCATTTAAATTTCATATATATGCAAAAACTTATAAAGAAAGGAATGGTTTATGGTCTACCTAACATCCACTTCTCCAAAGTAATTTGTGAGGGATGTGTTATTGGAAAACACCCTCAAGATAAATTCGACAAAGGAAAGACTCAGAAGGATTCCTTTCCTTTAGATCTGATCCACGGTGACCTCATGGGACATTTTCTGCATCCATCAATTAGTAAATCAAGGTGCGTGCTCATTTTTTTTTATGATTTCTCACACTTCACATGGATTTTCTTTCTTAGGAAAAAAATAGAGGTCTTTCAACACCTCAAAGATTTCAAAGCCCTTGTTGAGACACAGTCGGGAAAGAAAATCAAAGTCCTCCAAAAATATAATGGGGTAGAGTATGTCAACCATGAGATACATAATATTTTTCATGAGTATGGTATTCAGTTGTAGCACACGGTTCCTTATACTCTGCAACAAAATGGAGTTGTTGAGCGGAAAAATAGATGTCTAAAAGAGATGGCATCTTACATTCTACATGCAAAGTCACTTCCACAAATATTATGGATGAAGCACTTAATTTTGAAACCTACATCCAAAACATATCTCCCCATAGATATGTCAAGGATAACACCCCCTACGAGGCTTGGAGCGGACTCAAACCGAAAGTGACCCACTTTTTATTTTTGGTTCACATGCATGGGCTATAATTCCCTATGAGAAGAGGAAGACACTTGATCCATAGAGAACAGAGTTTATATTTATTGGATACCCTAACGATGTGAAGGGATATAGAATGATTTATATTTCCTCTGACCGACTCATCATTGAGAGAAGTTTCAAATTTGAGGAAAGTGTCTCACATGTACCTCAACAGCCGCATACAAACACTTTGTTTTTTCCACCTGTCAGAGATGACGAGCATGCACATGCCGAATCTTCTTTAGATGAGAGTTATGATTCAAAGGCTTTAGATGATCTAGATACATATTTAGTACAGTCATATGCAGAGTTAGTGCATGCACATGCAGTTGCAGAGCCAGATCCGAGGCCGAAGTGGGCCAAGACTACTCTTTAGGATGTAGGGGATCTTGTTGGGGATCTAGATGATACTAGGAGCACTCGATCTGATTTTGAGGATCCTCGTCTTGAACTCACTGGCACTGAACCAATGCCACCCCTGAATATTTTCTTAGTCCAGTATTCAAATCCACAGTCCTATGGTGAGGCCGCTGGAAATCCATTTTGGGAATCCTCCATGCAAAAGTAGTACAACTCCCTCCTTGAGAACCAAACTTGGGATTTAGTTCCCATTCCTACAGGAAGGAAACTTGTTAGGTGTAGATGGGTCTACAGGACCAAGAGTGCAGCGGATGGACATGTTAGTAGATACAAAGCCAAGCTAGTTTCCAAAGGATTTCAGGAGGTGCACTGTATTGATTATGATGAGACCTTCGCTTTAGTAGAAAATATGGATTCCATACATTTGGAACTTGCCATTGCAACAACCAAAGGATTGGAAGTCCATCAGATGGACGTGAATAATGCATTTCTTCATGAAGATCTCTCTGAGGATATATATATGGAGAATACCCAGGGATTTATGGAGGATTCATATTTGGTCTGTCAACTGAAGAAGTCTCTTTATGGCCTCAATCAGGATCCGAGGGAATGGTATGCAATATGGAATCCTACATGTTGTCACATAACTTTGTATGGTGTAATTTAGACCCAAATTTTTACATGCTCAAGATGATTAATTCACTTCTACTCCTAGTTGTGTATGTTGATGATTTTTTGATCACCAGTTGCTCAACTTCATGGATTGCTGCAGTTAAGAGGATTATGCATGACAACTTCTTGATGACGTACATGGGTCCGCTACATTTATTCCTTGGAATCGAGATCATTCAAGATTCATCAGGCATGAAACTGTCTCCGACCAAGTATGCGCGAGATCTCCTTAAGAGATTTTACATGAAATACTGCAAGTCTACCCCGACTCCTTTCCTATCAGGAGTCAAACTTGAGGATGGTGGGGACATCAATTGGTTGACAACACACTCTCAAAAAAACTACTGGGGATCTTTTTGTATCTCACACACTCCATACCAAACCTCTATTATGCAGTTGGAGCAATATCCAGGTTCATGCAGGAGACACATAAGCATGAGGTACATAGGGGTAGTTAACATAACCATTTAGGATATGTGGCTACAAATTTTTCTCACTGAGTTGGGAATTCAGTTTCATCGGCCAATCATCATCTAGTGTGACAACGAGATCACTCTGAAGTTCTGCAGAGATCCATTTCAGAGGAAGAGGATGAAGCACATCAAGATCCACATGCATTACATCTGAGATTGTACATGATGGGATCATCGATCTGTAGTTTTTTCCTTCAGCAGAACAGACTACAAACATCTTCATTAATACCTTCACTAAGCATAAGTTCAATTATTTGCATAGTCATCTTGGAGTGAAGGACACAGTTGCCTAGCAACTGTCAGTTCTTTTCTTTACATACATTTTACTTTGAGAGGGGGTGCAGGGGTTTCCCATGAGGTTTTCCCTCTTTCCTCATTTATTTCAGTGTATCTTTTGTATTTTGGTACCTAAAATGGCCTTGTTTCTGGGACCCATTCTTTATTTTCACCATAGTGATGTTCAGGGGGGGTGTTAGAGATACTTCACACACACCTAAGATTTTTTTTAACTAAGGTTTTCCCTATGTTTATTAGTCATTATTCAATATCCTATATTTTAGGGAGAATATTCTCTTTAGTTCACACTTCATCTTGATCAGTTGAGTGGAGTCTAGATGCCACATTGGGATCATCACCATGCATCATTGGGATCATCACCATATAATGCACATTGTCCTTGGGATTGTCACTAGACTAGCGCATTACTCATGATTCCCTGATTTCCTCCTAACTTCACTTTATTTCAGGCAGTTAACTAAAGATTGAGAGACTAGTTAACTCAGACTAGGTCGCAGTTCACTCCCGTAACTCCCTCAGAGACTAGTTAACTCAAACTAGTCTAGATGCCACATTGGGATTACCACCATGAAACATTGGGATCATCATCAGCTAATTCGAATTGACCTTGGGATCATCACAATAATAGAGAATTAATCATGATTCCCTGATCTCCTCCTCATTGCACTCTATTTCAGTCAATCAAATAAATACTGAGAGACTAGCTAACTTAGACTAGGTGGCAGTTCACTCCCGTAACTTCCTAAGAGACTAGACTAGGTGGAAGTTTACTCTCGTAACTATTGGTGTGTGTCCATATCACTCTATACCACCACTATGGTTCATTGGCATCTCCTCCAATGTGCATTAGTAGACTTATACATAGTATATCATGTGTAAATTATCATTCATTCATTTGGTTAATGAAAATTCTTCCATGCTTTCTCTCTTGCTTCTCTTTTCTCATATTTTCTTTGTAAATTGTGTATGTCATTTGATAGTTAGATCTATTCTGTGTAGGTTCAACACATTTACATATTTAAGTTTTTGATTAATACTAGAGTTGGATCATATTTCCCAACAATAATCTATGTGCATGATATTAATTGATTATATAGTTACTAAATTTTTCTTCGATACTTTGTTCTAGGAGGAGGGCCCACTCCCACAAACATGTATTGTTCTATTAGTTTGTAGACGTTTTAATAGTGTTAGTAATTTTTTTTTATTTGATCTATAAGTCCTCTAGAATTAGAATCATTATTGAACTATCAATTGTTTTATTTGATTCATGCTCTTACATTATTACATAATACAAGTTGTCTTGTTTTGATTCATAATCGTACATGATTATATAATTCAATTCGTTCATTTTTATTCATGCTAATAATTCTTACGAAACACAATTCACTTCATTTTTATTCATGATCATAAGTGAAGATAGAATAAAATTCATTTCGAGGTGATTCAATATCATAAATGTTTTCAATAGTTCAAGTTGAATCCATTGTCATACTAGCTTGATTAAGTTGTGCATTAAAGTTGTTTTCATTATTTTAATCTATATTGATTTTACAAATTGAATGGTTAGTGTTTGAATGAATTCTTCGATGAATATTTTCCTTTCTTTGTTTTAAATAATTTCATTTAGATTACCAATTTACTTCTATTCAAATTTAGAAACAACCAATGCTTGATAATAATTTGTGGCCTGCAGAGACAATGCATAATAGATTAAAATAATAATACTTACTCTAGTTTGACAAGTAATGATTGATAGGTTGATTGTTTTCAAAAGAAATAAATTTACTCAATAGTCATGGCCTCTACAATATCTTCATCTAAATATAATACATATGACATACCTGATTTTCAGAGTTATTGGTGAGAGAGGGTGGTGTAATGGGGGAACATATCTAACATGAGATTGAAATAACATTGGGGATCGAAGAATTAGTGGTTGTTGAGATAGTGCAAATTGGTGGGGTTTGTGATGTGGTAATACTATCATAAATAGGTGTTGTTTGTTTGACTAAAGGAAGTGGTACCTCACAAGAAGAATGGTAACAATTATGTATACACACACACACATGTGTGTGTGTGTGTGTGTGTGTGTGTGTGTGTCAGGGTTTTGAGGGGGAGGAATGATTTATTTCCATGGGGTTTCCAGTGATTTAGGTGGGGGAAGAGGAAGGATATTTGGTCATAATTGTACTAGGAAGGAATATGGAAAACGATGTATGAATTCCTTCCCATGAATGAATGGGTTAGGAAACCTTGGGGGGTGACAACAATGCTAAGGTACCCTATAGTATGGAGGCCCTCTTGAAGGTTTTGGATGGAATTCAATATATGAGTGCTCAATGATTTATGGAAAAATATAAGTAAAATGGTCCATTTGATTGCATAGTGTACATGGGCACATACAAATTGCATTCACGAAAGTTGATATGTAGTAAATGTTGGGATAAGTACCTTTGATGGGTGTCTCTTGTTGCGATATTGTTGGATTTGGTTCAACTATGGATGTTTGAAAAACAATTGCTAATGTGTCTCAAAATATAGGTAGAGAGGGACAATGATGAGTGTAGTGTCCATATTGTGATCATATGGCACATGTGAAATTGGTATGTAATTTTTTATTGTGTCTAGGGGTGGTTTCCTAGATAGAGTTGGTGGATGTGTCTACTGGGGTGGGTATTAGTGTTTCTACCTTGGGGAGATGTTTAAGGTTCTATAGCTCTAGAAGAATAGGGCACAAATTAGTGGGGTGACCTGGTGCATCACAGAGAGCACATGGGGGTTGAACTTGAGATTTGGCTTAAGTGTTTCCCCCAAATGTATTCTTCTTTCCCCTAGTATTGGTATTCTTTCTCCCAACTATGTAACAAGGTTGAGGCAATGGTAGTTGAACCAAGGTCTACATGGGTATGGCATTTTTTTGAGGGGGAAATGATGGTTTTGGTGCCATAGATGGTGTCTCATGATACCAAATAGGGATATCTATCACCATGTTGGGAAGGATAAGGTTAGTTTCTACCTGATATGGAGTTAATCCTAGTGGTGGGTAGAAGAATGGTATTTGGGTTAGGGATTGAGAAAGAGTTTTCCAGAGTGGTGGTTGGTCATGCCTGGGGGGAGTCCTATGAATAGAATCAAGTATGGATATCTCAGGGATAAATTGAGATATGGGTTTCCAAGGAAAGGACTTGTTGATTGGTTCTATTGTTACAAAAGTGATTATGCATACTTGGGAAGAATCTCGGGGTGATAGCACAGATGGGTCAACCTTATAAGTTCCAATGAGTGAGGGGACTTGAAAAACTCCTAGAACCATTTCCACAAATAGTGAGATTTATAAGTGTTCCCCAATGAGGGGGAGTATGTTATCCAAATTTTTAGAAGGTAAAGGTTCATAATATGTTAATCGGTCAACCATGAAAACCTTCTCGTTGTGGGGGAAGAGCATGGTATGAAACACTAATGAAGCCATTGCCTTCATTATGTACATGTAACTACATCCTAAAAAAAATGATAATACAATGGTCATTGATGAACTCAATATCAATCAAGACCATTTATCCTACTCGCTCAATGGGGACATTTTGAAAAATTCCTTCATGTTGGGATGGTGGCTATCATAAGCCCAAAGGGTGATATTAGAAGGGGTAAGATCAAGGGAGCCTAGCTTCCTCTAAAAATTATTAGACATTATAGATATGGATTCACCTTCATCTAGCATACACCTATGAACACCAATGTTTCAAGTTGTCATAGGGATTTGGAAATAAACCAGTGAAGGGAGAAGAGGCTCTGAGTTGTCCAAATCAAAAGTTACAAGGAATGAATATGAAGGGTCGACTTACCCCAATGTGGATAGAAAGGATTTCCTTTGTGAATGATAGGTTTTCAAAACCTAAAGTACAAACATGGTTTCATGGGAATGAACCAAGTCATCGACTAGGATATAACTATGTGTTTTCTTGGCATGTGGGTTATGAGTAGTGCACCACATAGGTTCTCTTGGTAAATGTGGGGTAGTGTCACCACTAGGACGTGGGATAATCCAAGGGCTACCTTCTCTTAATGGGGATGCATTTTAAGGGGTTATTATAGGGATATAGGTAATTCCAAATTGATGACTTCAAGTATGAAGAATAATATTGTCCTCGGTTGTAAGTAGAATGTCACATGTTGTCGAATTTCCAGGTTGAGCTTGTCCTGGGTTAGGGTATTTTTCTATCTACTAGGTAGGAGGCATATACTATTATTGTGTAGAAACCACTACTTTATGGGGGAATGCATTATGTAAAACTAATGGTGGTGGGGGTTGAGGGAAGTTCTATTTAACTTGAAGGGAACCCTACAGGGCACGGGGTCCTTGTGTGTTCATGGACTCTTTTATTATTTTGTAATAGACTATTTGGGGGAAATGGTGAGAATAATGTCCATACTCATCACATAATGTGAAAGGAAAGTTGGTTCTAATGTTATTTTTATTTTCTTGTCATTTTTGTCTATTGTTTGTCCCAATATTTTGGTTTTGATTACTAGCATTAGGATTGCACCCAACTCAAGGATTTGTCTGTTGGGGGTTTCCCCCCTGTCCCTGGTTTGTTTTAGATTTTTCCCTTGTTTTTTAGATTATTCTTCCGAGTAGCATGATTGTTTACCATGTTTATCTATTCAAATTATTGAACTTTATTTATGGGTGAAGTTTGGAAAAAGTTGACCCAACCTATTGTTTCCTTTGTGGGGGCATCGCAGTGGTTTTTAGGGCCCTAAGGAATGGGTAGTATGGATTACTCTATTGTGGAGGTCTATATGGGTTATATGATGTTGAGGGTAGTACGATGCTACTCCATAATTATTGGTGTATTGATTGGTACCATACAAGGGTATTGGTTGACCAAAATAATTGAGGTGGGATATAGACCCAATCATTCCATCCTCTGATTGGGATATTCTTGGTATTTCTTGACCAAATAGTAGGGGGAGAGGAGAATCTAGGAGAACTGTATAGAGGTATACATCCTGCAAGTATATCGAATCCAAATTTCGTGCCTTGGTGATGGACTCATCCTTGAATTTTGGCATGGAAGTGGCCATGTATTTTTCAATGATGGGTATGAGTAATTTGAGGAACCAATCCAATCATTGTTCTAGGTTGGTTTCAATTTTACAAAAGCTACATCTTCAATGCCATTCATGGATGTGATCCATGATATGAGTGAAAGTGGTTTGTAAAAAATATGAGAGGATTTTGAGACCTGTGTCATGGCATACCATTAACTAAAAGAAGGATAAGGAAGCCTTGGCTAGAGATGTGAAGGATGCATGAGACCCTGTTGTTTCATCTACATACCATTTCAAATATTGACTAGTTAAGGTTATTTGAAATAATTGTAATTGAATGGAATCATCAGTGATATTTTTGGATGAGAATCAAACATGAAATGTCATGATATGATTAGTTAGGTCATCGCCTGATTTTCCATCAAACTTAGGAATGTTTGATGGAAGTTTGGTGGATATATTTGGCCAAGTCGGATTGTGTAAAATCGGATCATTCGTGAGTTTTTTCAAGTATGGAATATTTAACGAAGCCAAGTATGGTATGTTTAGTGGTTTTCCTGCCATTGTGTGTGATTGTCAAGAGATGGTTCTTGAGGAGGAAGGGTCATCGGATGAGTTGTTTAGAATAGATGTGCTAAGAAAGGTAGAACTGAGAATGGATAAACCAATGACCATTGGATGTAAAGGTGAGTGGGGAGGTTGAACCAATGAAGAAGAAAAATGAGAAATACCTCCCAACACTAGTGGGAGTCCAAGCAAGCATCTATAATGCCAGGGATTTTTTCGGTCCCCTATGATTCCATAATAAAAATAAAGTGTGTGATTTGGTGAAATGAAGGCTAATGAACAAGTTATTTTGTAACAACAATGAGTGTGGCTTAATTTAATCAAAGAACCAAATGTTGAATATGGTTAGTAGTGAATTGATACAACATACATAACTCGACATTAAAGTAAAATGCTTGTTGGGTAGGTTGGGAGATTATCCATGTGGGGGAATAATAAAAACAATAACACATGTCCTATCGACCTGTCATCATTCCTATCAATGTTACTAGGCCTTCTAATGGAACTCAACAATGGGGCATCAACCCACTAGAAGAGGATCTAATGAAGGTGTGAAATATTAGTTATAATGAAGGGTAAATGGGGCATATCCTGGAATAGATAGAAATATTTCCCAATATCCACACAAAATCTAGCCAAGGTGTAGTTGCAACCCGCAACCTGTCACCTATGTATAAATCACTAGGTTTTTGCCACTAGGTTTCCTCATTCAAGTGTAGTATAGGACTCTCGGCCTCAAAAATAAATCACAGGGAAAGTAACCTCACAAGAGTTGGGTGGATCAAGAAGGCATGCACAGAAAAACCAAACCTTGGCACTCGACCCTTCACATGTATTTTCATGCCTTATGGTGTAGGAACACTTGAATTAGAGGATTTGAATCTCCCTAAACAATCAACCACTAAGTTTTGAATGAAATACAAGACAGGAGCTGTTTTTTTTTATACCTACCCTTGAAATCCTAACTTAGACTAAAATTTTGTTTTGTGACCTCTTGAGGAGGATTTTAGTAAGATATTGTGGTTGTGTTTTAAAAATAATTTGGGATTGGGGTTATGGAACAATCCCATTTCTTAAGGGTTTGATTTGAAGGTTCTTTTGAACACTCAAGTAATTATGATCCTCCTAGATCACGTGTGGGCACATGCAGGAGAGCATACTTTGCTGGAAGTAGAATTTAGAGACCTTTTGATGTTTGAATGTGATTTATGTGCAAGGGTGTAAGTGATAATTTGTTTTAGTATTTATGTTTGAATTTAAGCATGTGGATGTCATGGGGTCCTTTACTCTTCTTTTTTATTAACCATAAAAAGTTTTTGCAATCCTTGTCAAATTGAAAAACTATCCCTAGGCTGTAAGATATGTGCACATGTGGGGTCCTTTCAAATCCTTTTAACTTCCTTATTGTTGGTTTCAAAAAATGAAACTATCCCAGGTTGCAAAATGATATGGACATTTAGGGGTCCTTACTAAGTTTTTAACTTCCTAGTGTTTCTTGTTGAAATAAACTATGAGGTGCACTAATGCTTTCACCTCACCTAGTTACTTCTGTGATTGTTTGAAAAATAGGAAAAAACTAAAGAGAAGATGTTCACATTATGAGGTTCTTTACTTATCACTTGAATTTATATCCTATTTTGTTTGTTGCATGAGAGATGGAAAAAACTAAGACACTCCATTCTGATTCCCCAACATCACTTAAGGTATTATGAGGGGAAGAGCATACTTATACATGAACAAGAGATTCCTAGTCCTGCAAGATGAAATGATTTCTGAAATTAATATAAATAAGAATTCAAATGCCTAAATAACCATCCACATGGAAAGATAAAATACATTGTGATTCATTTTATCCTTCTTAATTAAACTAGATGAGATAATTAACCTTGCAATAATGAACTCAAAGTGGGATCTTGTCATCTTACAAAGTGAAATAAACTAATTGCTAAACCCTTATTGGTAGGGGAGGGGGTAAACCACCCTCAACCTTGGAGAAAATAAAATCCATGCGGGCCACTGAAATGATAGGTGTACGGATTTCCGTTGATCTCCCATAACCCAACTGTAGTTACAGGTGTATATCACACACCTCAATGTGACGGTTCTTTCAAAATTCATGTGAAGTTTGTAATAGTGACGTGAAGAAATTTATAGAATGAATGTGAAGTAATGGAAGCCTAATAACTTAAGATCGATGCTTAGAGAGGCTAGTTTGGTGACCTGCAAAACTAGAGAGGCAAGAAAATGGGCTCTTGAATCCTACAAAGGGAGAATGTGGATTTAGAGCCATAGTGGAGTTTCCAATCTATTTATCTTAATTTTCCACATGAGTCAAAAAAAAATATATATTGAGTGTTAGGTAGGAAACACTATCACCAAAGACAAGATATGAGCGTTAGTGGAACAATTAGAAACATAAAACATAAATAAAAACAAATAAATGGATGCATAATATACAAGAGAAAAAACAAAACAAGATAAGGAATTGTTACCAATGGATTAAGCTATGATAACATCGCAAAGGATAGTCTGGGCACAAGAGGCTCTTATTTTCCTCCTTGGGAGGGTCCTTGTTGTTCCTAAATGAACCCTTTTTCTTCCTCTCTTATGGATGTATAAGAAGTTATAAACATCTCTTCAAAGGGAGAGGTCCAATACACTTGACTTGGTAGCTATGGATTCCAAAATGAGGTTTGGAGAATGATTCTCCAGTATCATATGACAAACATAACTTTTTCTATGAATTATATCATGTAAAGCATAACAATGTATCCTTTATATAGGCATCCTTAAATCTTTAAAATTTCTAGTTTCAAGTGGGAATGGGATTCCACTTGGGTGTGGCTCCCTATGTTTGAGTAGACTAGAAGCCACTTGGCTAGTATTCAATGTTGAAGGGATCGACCCCTCTTGCTACTTTGAATGAAAAATATTGGTGATATAATTTTCTTCATAAATGCATGGCATGTGGTTGATAAATACCTTTTGGTCACATACATGCGACTTTCAATAGGGACAATCATGCGGTTGTGTGTGGATCACACAAAATTCACATTGTTAGGTCACATTGACTTATGAAAAACCCACTTTCTATCTATTTTCTCTTTGTTGGGTGAGGTCTATTAATGGCATGAGTATGCTCTTTGGTGTATTGAACCGATGAATTCTCCATTGATCACCTATATATATTGGTAAGCAATTTTTAGGTGATAACAGATACAATAAAATCATTCAATATTATTACCAAAGAAAATCCACAGAAAACCCTAGTCCTAGATAATCATGCATGGTGTATGCACATATTCCATACAATGTAAAATACCTCTCCACTAGGATGGATATTGATACATTGTATACTTGTATGCATTCCCATAATTATTCCAATTAATCGATAAGTGGTTGGAGGTAAACATCCATTATCTTCACTTTTTTTCTACCATGAACTATAAGAACCAACATAAAATGTTCATTCTTCGTGGACAACCATGGGGGAATATTTCTATTTTTCACTACCATTTCCTAATTAGAATAATTGGTGTTTTAAGAGGAACAAGGGTTAACTCCATCCAAAAACATGATCAATTATGGGCATCATACTTATTCCTTGAATTTATTGGGCCATGTATCCTCTATATTCTTCATGGTTATCGAATCCACTAGGATCTTCATAACTCTTAGCTTAGTTCTATGGGATACATGCCATCCTGTAACATGGTTGATTCTTTGCAATAAATGTCCTTTAAGTACTTGGGATTATAAGCATGTGATTAAATATGTTATAAGGAGTACCATGTGCCTCAACTTAAAAAAAATATCGAGTACCTATCACGCCCACATTTTGTACATATGTCTTTGTCCAAGTATTTGCCTATGTAAAGAGTAAAATCATTTAGACAAGAGTGTTATAAAATATACTCAACACCTCACCTTTTTAGTTAATGATTTTCCTCTTTGTAAATGATAAATTGGAAATTATCACTTGGAAGTACCTTATCTTTTAATAACCTATAATTAGTGGGAAATATAAATGTACACTATCATTAAACACACATAAAATCCATTTTTGTCTTTTATAATGACAGTTTATTAAAATATAGGGTACATAATGGTTAGTTACCCTAGTAGAGTAGAGAGACACTCGTACAACATACCATACATTGATTTCAAGTTGTATAGTAACATTTTTGTCCTTAGTGTTGATGATTACAACTGTGTGAGACATCCTCCAGGACACAGACTTGAGTGAGAGCCCCTGAGATGGGTGTGTGGTTTCTATCTGAGACAGAACTGGAACGTTGCGTTGGCCTCCTCTTTATAGAGAGTTGAGAATAACTCTAGATGATTCTCCTGTGTAAAGTAGTGAGAAAGAAGATCTGTTGAGTTAGATGTGCTTGTGGTTGAGCACAAGTGAACGTGTGAATTCGCATGAGTTGGGTGCATCGTTCTGAGACAAAGATGAAAACGATGTATTAGCCTCCTCTGAGTAGAGAGTTGATATGATGAATTCCAGATGACTCTCCTATGTAATGCAGTGGGAAAGAAGATCTACTGAGTTGGACATGCCTGTAGATGAGCACAGGTGAACATGATTCTAGTGGTTCAACACTCGTGAGTGTGGTTATCCTATGAGACACAATGGGATAGATATACAGACATCCCTATGGATGTGCCCCTAGTGGATGAGCACTAGTGGGTGTATGATATCCATTGCTATATTTTTCAAGAGTCAAACTTATCTGTGACCCTAATTTTTGTTACGCCTATTTCGTCACCTTAGTGAGCAAAATAGAGGTGCTTGCAAGCTTAGTTGGGTTTTCTAAGCATGATAGCTGCAAGGAAAAGGGTTAGAGAAAGAAATATAAAAGAACAACTAAGAAATAAACTAAGAAATAAAACAACAACTAAATTAATGATCATAGGGACATAAGGACAAAAGAAACAATGAGACCCATGTCACCAATGATAAGGCTGATATTAGTGAAAGAAAACACTGAGAAGAAAGAGGACTATGAGTTCCTTATTCCTCCAAGGGAGGGCTCTTGGACCCCCACGAATAAGCTCTTCTTACAACTTTGAAAGTGAAAATGGTGAAATAATTCTTTGCTAATCCACTCAAGGGGTGAGATGGATTGCCTAATGCAATGATGCTAGTATAATCTTGATGGGAATAGAGGATTCCTAAAGAGAATAATGGCAGCATAACTTTTCTATGAATTCCTTGAAAAATGAAGTGTATCCATGGCCTTTTTATAGCATTCCTTTGAGGTATTGTCCAACTAGTTTGTAGTGTGTAAAGAGGCTAATTAGAGCATTTCTAGGTCTTTGACCAGCCACCCAGTTGAATCCAGTCCAGATTTGAGTGTCAAATCAACTTGGAAGCTTAACCAGAAGTGGGTGGGAGGTCGACCACTCTCATAAATGTGTCGTTTCTCAGGTGTATGGAGTTTTGAGACAACATTCGTGCATCGTGCGCATGTGCATGATTTATGCGTTTCTGTTTTTCGCATGTGCACGCGCGCCCTGTGTATTCATAGCGCCCTTTAATTTTGTCACTAGTTGTATATTTTTTGACCCTTTGGAAATGATTTTGTGTTAATTTTGGTCCATGGGTGACCTCATAACTATTTGATGATGTCCTTAGAGGTGCTTGCAAGCTTATTTGGGTTTGCTAAGCAGAACAGCTGCAAGGAAAAGGGTTAGAGAAAGAAATATAAAAGAACAACTAAGAAATAAACTAAGAAATAAAACAACAACTAAATTAATGAGCATAGGGACATAAGGACAAAAGAAACAATGAGACCCATGTCACCAATGATAAGGCTGATATTAGTGAAATAAAACACCGAGAAGAAAGAGGACTATGAGTCCCTTCTTCCTACAAGGGAGGGCTCTTGGACCCCCACAAATAATCTCTTCTTACAACTTTGAAAATGAAAATGGTGAAAGAATTCTTTGCTAATCCACTCAAGGGGTGAAATGGATTGCCCAATGCAATGATGCTAGTATACTCTTGATGGGAATAGAGGATTCCTCAAGAGAATAATGGTATCATAAATTTGCTATGAATTCCTTGAAAAATGAAGTGTATCCATGGCCTTTTTATAGCATTTCTTTGAGGTATTGTACAACTAGTTTGTAGTTTGTAAAGAGCCTAATTAGACCATTTCTAGGTCTTTGACCAGCCACCCAATCGAATCCAGTCAAAATTTGAGTGTCAAATCAACTTGGAAGCTAAACCATAAGTGGGTGGGAGGCCGACCACTCTCATAAATGCGTCGTTTCTCAGGTGTGCGGATTTTTTCGACAACAGTCACGCATCGTGCATGATTTCTGTGTTTCTATTTTGCGCATGTGTGTGCGCGCCCTGTGTATTCATAGTGCCCTTTAATTTTTTCACTATTTGTATAGTTTTTGACCCTTTGGAAATGCTTTTGTGTTAATTTTGGTCCATGGGTGACCTCATAATTGTTTGACGATGATGAATTCTTGTAACCATTTGCGGATGAAATTTCAGTGATAACAGATGCCCCCTGATGGATGAGGTTAGGAGCATACGTATAGCCGAAATCCATCAATGTTTCTTCTACTGAGAGTGTTTTTGTAAGAGAGAGAGATAGTGGGTTTGTTAAGAGTTACTTGTTGGAGGGAGAAGGGAACTTGTAGAACCTGACCTTCCATAAGGTGTGTAAAAATAAACTGTGTACAAATGAGGCGGGCATGCCCCATGCTCGTGTCATGTAACTCAAAAAGGAATGAAGTGTTGATGTAGACAACTGCAGCGCCCTCGAGGGCGGTCATGATAAAGGCAGAAGAGAATTCTATGGAGGAACATACTCTGAACAGTAGGCAGCGATATCTGTAAGAAGTATCACGGATTCTGTAGGCATTGATAGCCCAACCAAGTTCAGAGGCCTTCGACGAATATAAGAAATAACTGCAATAGTTGCAAAGTAAGACCCACCGTAACATGAGAAAGTGTTGACGTCGAATGTTATGGGGGTCAACAACAGCAGGGAGAAATTATGGTTCTCCATGTGTCGTCCGAGAGCTCTCATTGGTAAGGTAATGAGAGTCAAGATATTGTCGCCCTTATGGAAAACTGTGTTGATGTCAACAAAAGGGGGATGCGACTCCTAGAAGCAAAGGGCTTCGTGAAATCTACTAGGTGAGGTTAGGAATTTGGAGGAGGTACATGGACGAAGTCAAGATGTAGGAAGACTCAAGACTGCCCTTGGTTGGGGGTATATGTGAGGTAAAAAGTGTCCACAATCGTTCAATGAGGTCGAGTGTTAGGGGGACAACAAGACAGGGAATAAGTTGTGCCAAAGGCGGGACAAAGTGAACAAACTCAGAGGGCATAGGTAAGTGGCCATCTGGGATACTTGGAGGATATGGATGATGTCGTCAAGGGTAGATGATGAGTAGTTCCCCAACCAAGGGCGACATGGGTTGATTTTTCCAAAAAGGGAAGAAGGTCATCAAAGGTGACAACAAAAAGGTATGAAAATGCAGGAAATAAAGTCGTTTGTACAATAAATAAAGAATAATGTGGGATGAGTGTACAAATATAGAAATGGGTGCCCCGATGTAATATGGTTGGCCCGAGTAGGGCACAATTTTCTTGGATAAATAGTGGAGGGTGGGGGCCCCATGGGTGGGTTTCTGTATGAGGTAGGTGAAATGAAGGGAAATTTGCAGAGTGGCAAACTAATGGTGGATGAAATGGAGGGTTCATGATACTGCGAAGGTGTAGTAAAAAATAGAACCTTGAAGAGATAATATGGGAGTCTGGTGGGAAAGCTAGAAAAATGAGGAGAAGGAGTATGTGGTTGATTCACGACATGATGGAAGACTATCGAGACTCCCATCCCTAAAGGGTTTGAAAAACAACATGAGTGTCAAAGGTGCAAAAGGGTGATATGAATGGGACAACTCATGTGGGTAAGAGTGCTACCGGGTGACAGTACCGAAGATGCAAATGGAGGTGTTGGTACTACAGAGCCAGAGATGGGGATCCTAGAGGCAAATGTCAGAGGGTGTGACTGGAGATGAAAGTGAGATTCAGAGGGAATGACTACATGCCAATGCTGAGTATATACCTGAAGGGGTTGCATTGATGTATGATGACCAAGTACCTGCACACATGAAAACCAAATACCTGACGTGAACCATATCTGAAGAGAATCAAACATACGAGCATTTATTTGATAATTTTGAATATGAGCATGCATACTTGGTCGGGGTAAAAAAATGGTGCCCCAGGGGCTCAGGATGAAAAGAGGCCCAGGGACTATCATAATGTAGATGGTGGGATGCTGATCCCGTGGTTGAAGATGGATCAAAGAATGGACACCCAGAGCTTTCGGAATGGTGAGTGGAAGTTTGGCGAAAAGGCCTATATATAGCTGTAGGGCCCACATTGACACCTCATTTTCTCTTGCTGCTAGAGTGACTGGAAGAGAAGTATTCAGAGGAGAGTTGGAGATTCCAGGAGAATGAGGCAGTTGATCGAGGACCAGCGAGCTTCAAGTTAGTAGTCTGATCATCCTGCATAGAATTAGGGTTTCCATTTTTGGGCAGGGCCTGTACGGAGGGTCGTACATGGGGTTTTATGGGTGTGGGCCCCCATGTGCGCAGGCGATCCGGAAGTATGCACACACAAGTGTGCGCCTTCCGTCCAGATAGTCGCGCATGGGGGAACTTGTAAGGGGGACAAAGGCACACATTATGTGCACGCCTGTTGGCTACACAGCCGCGCATGTGTGTGCACCTGTGTAGTGGACAGGGGTGCTTTGATGTGTGCTTGTGTTCATGACAAGGGCACATGGAAGCACCCCTGTAGTATGAGCAGGAATGCATGCATGTGCGCCTGTGGGATGGACAAGCGTGCCTAAGTGCGCACCTGTGGAGTGAACATACATGCATGTGTGTGCACCTGTGGGTTTAAACAGTCGCGCCTTTGCGACAAGGTTGACAGGTGTAAAACTTACCTTTTTAATGTTGTTTATGGTCCATGTGGCTGACCTAGGGCTGTTTTATGTGGCTGCAGGCGATCATTTTGCACGATGTCGGTTGGTTGTTGAGAGAGGGATTGGTCCCAGCTGAGAGATGTTGTGGGTATTGAGGAGCCGGGGCTTCGTGCTACTTTGGCAGCCTGTGGGCTATTGAAGTTATTTGAGTGCCCGTTGATACGGGCATAGGAGTATCTCCTGTAGTACCTTATCCGAATGTGGAGTCTGGACCTACATTTATTTATGGTGTGGGGAGAGCAGCTTGCCTTCACTACATTTGAGGATATCTATTTTTTGACTAGGCTCACGTTTCGGGGAACACCCCTACCGACAGAGCTGGTATTACCTGCTGACGTGGCGCTAGTGTCAGTGGGACGGAGATACTGTTCCAGGGATAAATTTATGTCGGGCTCTATTGTGAGCATCGGGGTGATGGATTCTATAGCACATCGTTGTATATCAACGATGATTGTGAGGGTGTACAGGTCCCTTGCAACTCAACAGATCTGGTGGTCATTTGAGTATTATGGAGAGGGTACTAGCTGGTGAGCACTTTTCCTGGGGGCTTACACTGCATACTAGGATGGTAGGGCAGTTGGACCGTTGTCGGTCCACTAATACAGGAGAGTTTTCTTTTGGCTCCATCCTAGTGGCCTGATTTTTGGAGAGGGTGCCTATGTTGCACCCTAGGGTTTTATTGGGTGCTCCTGGGGCGCGAGAGCCACGACTGAAGCAGTGGTCGACTATTTTTCTTTGCCACAGTGGTGGTGAGGGAGGCCACTTCTTCATGACTGAGGTGGCACAGGTGTGGCGACAGATGTTGTAGGTGATACTGCAGTTTCCATATGCGGGTGTTGACTTCCGGGGTGATCTAGACATGGTGTTACCTCCAGGGGAGGTTTTTGATCATCAAGGTATGTTGATGAGTTATATATTATTTGTTTTTGAGATAGCATGACATGTGTATTTGGTATAGATGCTGATACTATCTATTTCTTGTTTGTATGTGCAGATGTTGGACCTCATGGGCATGAGGTTGAGTTGCTGAGGGTGTCGGATTACCAGGAGCCGGGGAGACCACCGCGGGGAGGGTCGTGGGTAAGAGAGAGATGTCGGCATGAGGACGCTGAGGATAGACCAGCTAATCCTGAGAGAGCAACGAGGAGACGCCAGTTTGATGACCCAAGTGGCAGGCCATCACATGCTCCTCCAGCGGATGTCGGAGCAGATTTTGAGGATATTCGTCGCCACCTGGATGCGGTGCTACAGGGTGTGCCTGAGTGAATATGGTCACTTATCCAGGATGAGGGCATCCTGGAGAAGTGTGTGGGGATTCTGCCGTTGTGGTGGGCCATGGTACGATGAGAAACAGTAGCAGGTGATGCTATGACCAGACGGTTACCTCCCAGTTAGGAGGAACCAGTAGTGGGTGGGGGAGCATCGCCTGAGGGAGGGGTAGGAGGTGGTGCTCTAGAGGCACCTTGAGTGGTGCTCTATGTATTTTTGTATTTTTGTATATAGGCTGGTGAGCCCGTTTTGTACCAAGGTTCTTCACTGGCCTGCGGATACTTGTATTTTTGTATGTAAACATTTGGATGACACTATGGATCATCTTATATATACATGAGTATACATTTTGAGATCTATGTGATGTTTACATGTGTTTTGTTAACATGTTGATGATGTCTAATCTATATATGATGTGACAGGTTGTTGATATGTTTATGTATGTGTAGAGGTATCTTGATGTGATATATGCCAGTCTAACACAATGTTAGCTAAGTTATTTGTAATTTGATTCAATTGTCTTGGAATATGTGTAAATGTAATGGAATCAAAATGTTGAGATAAAAGTCTAACCTGAAGGTATTTGCGAAAGAGGCAAGGATTACGTATGTGGTACACATTGTTGATTTGGAGAACGACTAGTTGAGAGTCGAGAAAGACGCTAAGGTGACGAATACGATGATGTTGGGCATCGATGAGGAGGCCAATGATGGAAGTGTATTTGGCTTGGTTGTTGGTGGCTAAACCCAAACATATGCCACTCGAAGAGAGCATTTCATGTGAGGGGGTATAGAGGGCCCAAGCTACCAAAGCGATATTTTGTGTCCAATGACTGGTGTCGTCGACATAACCGATGTGGTAGGCTGATGGAGGAAGCATCTGTCAATAGCACAAATGATAGTTTAGATGTGAGGGATTGGAAAAATAGATTAAAAACACTATAAAAGAAATAACCTAAAGTAGAACTGCTACGTTTTGGCATAAAATTTCTTTAAGTATAACCCATTTACAGGTTCTTTGAGAGAGAGGCCTTCGGGAGAGGCCAGGATGTATGCGCCTTTAGTGAGGCAATGTTGGATAATGTATGGGCCATGCCATAGTGACTCGAATTTTCCATGACCAAAGGTATCGTGAGTGATATCGTAAGCAAGAACAAGGTTGCCTTCGTGAAATGAGCGAAGGTTGACATGGCGGTCAAAGGTGACTTTTGACCATTTTTTAGCTGCCTCATTGTTTTGTGATGAAGATCGACGATCTTCATCCAGGGACTCTAAGTTCAGCAAGCACTGCTCTATTGGAGCGGTGTCGGGTAATAGCTCAATTGCGGTGCGTAAGGTGGGAATTGCGCACTCAATGGGAAGAGTGGCCTCAACCCCATGGACTAGATGAAACGGTGTGAAACCAGTGGTTGTTTTCACAGCCGTACGGTAAGCCCATAGCACGGAAAATAACATGTGATGCCAATTGGTCTTATGTTTATTAACCATGCGTTGTAACATGGTCTTGAGGACCTTGTTAACTTCTTCGACCTTTCCATTAGACTGAGGATAATATGGGGAGGCAAACTCGTGGGAGAATCCTAACCGAGATGAGAGTTCGACGAAAATCTCATTCTCGAAGTGTTTCCCGTGATCGGAAACTAGTTGGAGTGGTACTCCAAAGTGGGATATGACGTGGTTAAAGAAAAAATGCGTTGCAGTGTCAGCAGTATTGTTGAAGGTGGGCATAGCTTTTGCCCATTTTGTGAAGTAATCGACTGTGACAACAATGTATTTGTGTCCATTGTTGGAGGGGGGATTACAAGTCATGACGTTGATGCCCCATTTACAAAAAGGGCCAACAGTGATGACTGGATGAAGAAGAGCAGGTGGTGCTCGTGTTTTGTTGGCGTAAAGCTGACAGTTCTCGCATCGTTTCACGACATGAATGCAATCGTGAAACAATGTAGGCGAAAAGTAACCTTCTCGGATGATGTTCTGAGCAGTGGACATTCCCAAAATATGGCCCCCAAATGCGCCTCTATGGTAGTCATTCAAGACTCTATCGGCCCCATCAATGGTCAGGCATCGACGAAGAATGGTGTTGACCCCTCGCCGGTATAAGATGTCTCCAATGAGGAGGTAGCGAGGGGCCTAGTGGAGAATACGACGACGATAAGATCATGAAAGGTGGTTACCAAACTTTTGAGCTCAGAGGTAGACGAGGAGGTCACCGTACCAACGATCATCCGAAGTGATGTAAAAGAGGTGTTCGTCGGGAAAGTTGGTATTGACAGGGGCACTGGTTGTATCAGAGGGGAAGGCCGTGACAAGTTCGGTGAGGATGAGAGATTTCTTGCTCTTGGGTGTTGAGAATTCAAGATTGTACTCCTGAAGGATAACGATCCATCGGGAAAATTTTCCATTAATTTGTCGACGACTGAGAAAGTATTGCATAGGGTTGGAATTTTCTACGACCTTAGTCGTGCGAAGAAGAATGTAATGACGCAGTTTCTGGACTACGAGGACGACTGCAAGGGTTAGTTTCTCTTCATTTTTATACTTCAAGGGTGGCCCTGAGAGGTTTTTACTAACGTAATAAATGACATGCTCACGATCTTCATCACTGATTTGAACAAGAACTCCTGCTACTAAGACAACTGAGGCTGATATGTAGAGGATATAGTCGCAATTGTAGTCGGATGCACTAATTAAAGGGGCGTTGGAGAGTGCCATTTTAAGATCATCGAATGACTGTTGGGCACGTTCATCCCAGTAAAATGGGATTTCGTGGCATAGTAAGTGAAGCAAACCGTGTGCACGAGTGGCGTAGTCTGGGAAAAATCGGCGTAGAAAGTTAGCCTTTCCTTGTAGGCTCTGGAGTTGATGTAAATTCTGGGGAGGTGAAATTTCGGTGATAGCTTGGACTTTGAGGGGGTCCACGGTAATACCACTTTGGGAAATGATGAATCCGAGGAGGCACCCCGCAGTGACGTAGAATACCCACTTGAGGGGATTCAAGAAGATGTTGTACTGACGGAACCGTTGAAAGATGATCCGTAAATCATCAAGATGTTGGGTGTGTTTCTTAGATCGAGCTGTGAGGTTGTCCAAGTATGTGAGGATGATATGAGCCATATTGTGAAAAATGTATGTCATAGCCCATTGGAAAGTTGCGCCAGCATTCTTTAAGACAAAAGGCATGACACGATATGAAAAAGTACCCCAAGGGGTAGTGAATGTGGTTTTGTACTGATCGGCTGGGTGAATTTGGATTTGATTATAACCAGAGAAACTATCCATGAAGGATAGAACCTCGTGGCCTGTGTAGTCGTCGATAATTTGATCGATGAAAGGCGTCGGAAAGTTTTCTTTGGGACATGCGTGATTGAGATCGTGAAAGTTTGTGCAGATGTGGATAGTGCCCTGTTTTTAATTAATGGGTATAGGGTTGGAAACCCATAAGGTATAGGCGATGGGGTAGATGAACCTAGCCACACGTAATTTGTCAATATCATCTTTGATGGCCGCTGCTTTGGATGGGTGTAGTAGTCGTTGTTTTTGACGAACTGGTGTAATGTCGGGCCAGGTGTCGATGCGATGTTCGACGATAGAGGGATCAAGGCCAGGCATTTCTATGTATGAATAGGAAAAAATATCTCGATATTCCTGGAAGAGGGCTTTATAGGTGGTGATTTCTTGAGGAGTGCAAGTGGCTCCAATGGTGATTCCCTCGACGACGCCATTTTTGATGGAAATGTCGATTTTGATGGTCGGGGAAATGTTGTCCATGTTTCCTTCTTCAAAAGCATCAGGGGCAGGAATGGGGTTGTTGAACCAGTCAATATGCCCTGATGGGATAAAATCCTTGGTTTCGACTGCGTAATTGGGGTGTTGGTTAGGAGGCGTGGAGGCTTCTAGTGGAAAGAAGAGCGCCTGGTGGTGTAGCGCATCCCATGGGTAGTCGGGGGTGTTTAACTCTTCGATTATTTCATCTTCACAGTGGAATTGGAGGGAATACAAGGGGTCGTGAAGAGTGATATTAGTGACTATTGTCATGTGGCTACCCCCAGGTGATGAAGAAGCAGGGGAAACAATGCAAGGAAATTGCGATGGTTCGCTCAACATAAACCAAATATCGAAGTACTGAGGAGTACCCGTGGTAGTTGGATGTAAAATTTTTGTAGGGAAATGAGCGGGAGAATTGGGGGGATTTGGGGGTGAATCCTCGGATAAGTCATCCAAGAACCACGGAGGCATTGGGAGGGCCTCAGGTTTAGGATAAATGAGATGAAGAATCTCTAGTGACGAGGTAAGGTCAACCATCGATTATGTGGGTCTTTGAAGCAGGGTCAATTGGTGTTGCCTATATTCAATGATCATAGGAAAATGGTATGTAAAATGATCTAAGGATTCACATAGAGAGCAAGGGCATCTCATACGTTCATTGACTGAAATTGTGACACAATGGATGTCAGTGATTTTTGATAGGGATGACGTAGCTGGACTGGGTTTGCTCTAGAAGCTTTGGCGTACTACGGCTAATGTCTGCCGGAAGCATGGCAGTGCTGGGAAATGGTGTGTATAATGGCCATATTCTGAACATATAGCGCAAGAGAATTTGGTTTTCATCCCTTTACTACTTGAATGAGGGGCAGTAATGGAAGTACTTTCTACGGTGGCGAGTGTTGATGGAGTTTGACTGAGTGGAATCAAGTTCCATAACTCTGGTAGAGATGGGCAGTTATTGGTTTGGTGTCCATCTTTCTCACATAGCGTGCAAGGGGGTTGGACACACGGGGGAAGTGGATTTGTGGGCTCCTTCTTCTTTCTCATGCCCCCAGTTGTGGCAGGAAGAGTAGTGAGTGAGGGTGTAGAGGGTATGGTGGGAGTGAGTATGGGAATCATCATTAGGATTCCTTCCATTTGGGGGGGAAGGGATGGTCAGGGGACCATCTCTGTTGGATGTAAATACCAAACTGGAATTGCTAACACCATATTAGGAAGGATAAGCGTTGAAGCTACTTGGAAATCTTGTATGCTAGGTGGAGGGTAAAAGAAGGGGATTTGAGTAATGTCTTGGGGAACTGTCTCCCAAACTAGGATATGTCCTTGGGTAGAAGTGAAATCGTGGACTGGTGGGGTTGATGAGTTCACAGGAGGCTCGTGAGGGGGGATCTCTGCGACTAGTGGGACATCAGATATGATAGAAGCCTCCCCAGGAGGAAGGGTATCCTCTATGTTAGTTCTGTTAGATGATACAGTGCATACTTGATTGGAAGGATGCAGGAGCGGTGGTGCTCCATGGTAAGTTCCTAACAATGATGGATCTTTGAAAATTGTAGGACCCATTTCGATGAGTGGGTATGCATCATGACTCGTGTGGATGAGAGGAAGAATGTTATCGATGTTGGCAGAAGGGTTAGGCTTGTAATGTGAGACTTGGTCAATGGTAATGATCTTCCCGTTATGGGGGAACATCATTGTTCGAAAGACGAAAGAGGCAACTACCTTCATAGCGTACATGTATCTACGACCGAACATGATATTATAATCGAGTGGGGCGTCGATAACTTCAATATCGATGAGAATAGTCTTGACCCCAAGTTCTACGAGGACATTTTGGAAGAGCCCTTCAGGAGATGATGGTCGTCCGTCATAAGATCGTAAGGTAATGGAATATGGTATGAGTTTGGGGGAACCAAATTTCTGCCATATCGATTTGGACATAATGCATGTGGATGCACCTTCATCGATGATACACCGATGAACTGTAATGTTCCGTATTTTCACTGGGATTTTAAAAGCGATCAAAGAGGGAAGGCGAGGTTCTCCACTGTCGAGAAATGTAATGAGTCGAGTATCTGTGAGGTCGACTACCCCCAAGGCAGAAAGTAATGATTTCCGCTGAGTGGTACAAGTCTAAAGG
This sequence comes from Picea sitchensis, assembly GCA_010110895.2. NCBI lineage: Eukaryota > Viridiplantae > Streptophyta > Pinopsida > Pinales > Pinaceae > Picea > Picea sitchensis. The sequence continues at coordinate 132,183 of SNQJ01S0014102.1, forward strand.
ACTTCTAATACTGACATGGCATCCAGGGATTATGCTAAGTCATCAACCAAACTATAATTATGAGCTTCCCTAGCCTGTGGGTTGTGGACATTCTTGCACAATGGGATGCGAGGGATGCGAAGAGGTGGTTCTGTGGTAGGGTTAGGGATCACCAATGGGGGTCCCGTTGGTGTGGGGATTGCTTCTAGGGGAATGGGAGGGGACTCAGCAGGTGCATGGTACTGAGGATTACGTGTTTGAAGAAGGATTTCTTCCTCACTGGTGAGGAGGATCGTGCGATCTGCTGGATTGTTTGGATTGAGGTATTGTCCCAACTGAGGTGGGGTAGGCTACGTTTCTTGTTGGGTGTTGATCACACCTTGGTGTGGAATAGGATTCTGCAGCACGGCTGGGGGGGGTTGTTGCACATATTGTTGTGGGGCCTGCTGAGGGGCAGGTGGTGCTGGAGGATGTGGTAGACTGCCTGAGTCTTTCAGCTGTTTGAAATCAGTGATTTTGGGGAAATGATGAGTATAATGACTAAACTCACCACAAAGGGAACAAGGGACGTTGGTTTTAATAGTATTGTTATTTCTCCCTTGATGCCTATTGTTATTTCCCCCATGGGGGTTTTGATTCCCTTGGTTTTGGTTGCCCCCAACCAGTTGGTTTTGTTGGGGTTGATTCCTGCCTTGGCCTGGATTGTTATTGTTCCTGTTTCTGCCTTTATTTTTGGCATTATTCGACGGATGGGTCAGATTTTCCATATTCAGCTATTCAAAATTTTGATATTGTTGAACGAGAGAAGGTTGAATAAATTCACCCCAGCGTGAGGGTGTGGGGGTGCCATGGGATGTGGAGGACCAGGAAATGGAAACTACGGATTATGTGGGGGTTGTGATCCGTAAGGTACATAGGAAGGCATGGTGCTTTCTCTAGTACTCGTAGTATAAGCTGAGGTAGAGGGTATACTAGAACTTGTCTGGATAGGTGGGTGTAGTGGGGGTGTCGGCGATGGCCCACTGATGGGTGGAGGAATATAAACAAGGTATGGTTGTTGATAAGGGGGTGGGGGGTAATAAGAGGTTCCCCCATACACCGGTGGATATTGAGGTGTGTCATACATTGGTGGTGGTTGGGGTTGAGGACTATGGTGTGTGGTATTACCAATCAATCCATTTGCTAAGTGAGACATCCCGGGTTTGTCTTGACCAAATGGCACGGGTTTGCGGAGATCAGGAAGTACCGTGTATAAGTACCCTAATTGTGAATAGATGAGGTCATATTGTTGAGCCTTCTTGATGGCTTCCTCTTCGGATTGAGGGAAGGTGGAAGCTACATCTTTACCGAGGAGAGAAACAAGTGATCTGAGAAACCAATCAAGACACTATTGTTTGGTGGTTTCAGCTTTGGATAAACCACGTCGTCTACGCCACTCGTGAATGTGATCAATGATATGTGTGGCTGAGGTTTGTTTGAAATTAGAGAGTAGTTCAAGACCATTGTCATGGTGGATTGGTAATTGGAAGAAGGTCAAAAATGCTTTGGCCAAGGAATTGAAAGTCGCATGGGACCCTGATTTTTCATGTACATACCATTTGGCTCATGGGCTAGTGAGTGTGCATTGAAATAATCGTAGTCTGATGGAATCATCCATAATGTTGTTGGAAGAGCACCATAGGTGGAAATTCATGACATGGTTGGCAGGGTCATCTCCTGCCTTTCCTTCAAACTTAGGGATGTCTGAAGGTAGTTTGGTGGGCCTTGCAGGCCATGTGGGGTCATGCAATATAGGATCATTGGTGAGTTTTCTTATATCTAGTATGTTAAGAGAGGAAAAATATGGCATCTGCAGTGGGGGGGGGAGGATTAGCTCCAGCCATGGTGTGAGTGTGTTGTGAACCTGACCCTTGAGGGGGGCTAGGTGGGTTGGTACTTCCCCCTTGAGAGGAAGTTGGTCCTCCGCTTCCATGTAAAGGAGAGTGAGTGGACAGAGGTACTTGGGAAGTGGACCCAAGTAATGTGGAACCAAGCAAAGTTGATCCTAAGACAGTAGCACTCACAGGCGTGTGTGAAGGTGGTGTCGATGAGTGGGCAAGACTAGGAACTCCCCCTAAAATAGGAGGGAGGTTTAGTAAGTCTCTGGAATGACGGGGGTTCTGTGGGTCCCCTATGATGTCCAACTAGCTAAGTGGATGTGTGTGAAATATGATGAGAGAAAGTAAACAAGAACCTTTGCTGCAAATTTTGAACTTTACACAATATATATATCCAAATCAAAATGTAATCAGAAGTGCATCATACATAAAGTTTTTTGAAAAAGAAACATATATGTGGATAAGTGGGTTTTGTCTGCATGGGGAATCAAATAAAACAAATACTCGTGTCCTAAAAGGTGTAACGTCCTTCCTCTCAAATAGCACTGGACCTTCCAGTAGTACTCAACAATGGGGTCTAAAGTCACCGGACGAGAAACTAGAGAAGGATGAAATAATCAATTATAATGAGGGGTAAAGGGGGCATATCCTGAAAGAGTTGGTGATATTTCCCAATAGCCACTCAAAATCTGATCAAGGTGCAATTGCAGCCCACAATTGCCACCTGGGTAGATTTCCCAAAATTTGGTCACTAGGTACCTTGGTCAAAGTGTGACATTTAGATTTTCGGCCTAAGAAATAGGTCACGGGTTGGATCCCGTCCAAGAGGTGGCTGCCTCAAGGGGGGATGCACAAAACAACTGGACCTCGGCCTTCAACCCTTCACAGGTATCTCCCTGCCTTATGGTGTTAGGAACACTTGACTTGGATGATTTTCAGTTCCCTATTTGACAACTTCTATGGTTTTGACAATGTGAGAACCAGATAACGGGGAGTTATTTGGATGCCTATCCCCAAAATCCTACCTAGACTAAAACATTTATTTTGGCACCTCCTGTGGAGGAAAACTTAGTGATTTTTTAGAAAAAATTTAGATGTAGTTGTTTGAGAGGTTGGGGGTGTGAACCAACCTCGTTGAAATTAAATGGGAGTGGACAGTTTCATCAAGAAAAGGGTGGGGTGTTTTAGAATCCCTTTGGAGGAAACTTACTTTGACCTCCACATTTCGAGAAGAAACTATGTGAGTGATAAGTGACTTTTGTGTGTGAATGAGTTAAAGTGTGCCAATTTTTAATGAATTAGGTGTCACCTTGCTACATGTAGAATTCTCTTGGTCCTTACAAGTGTTGATTACCTAATTAACTAAATTCCTTTGGTACAACCTTGTGTAATTCAAAATTCCCTAGGAAGCTAGCATGTGGACATGTGGGTCCGTTACTATTCCTTTAACTCCTTATTGTGATGTAATCTAAGAAAAGCTTTGAAACTATCCTAGATTGTGATCATGTGGGCATGTATGGGCCCGTTACAAAACCTTTAGACTTCCCTAGTGATTTAATCTAAGGAAGTAAATTTCAACACTATCCTATCTTTGTGGCATGTGGGCATGTATGGGCCCATTACAATATTAAGATGTGTTTTGAAAAAATAAACTAAGAGGAGTCCCAAGAAGGGTTGTAGTCCTCTCCTAAAGGTTTTAATCTTCTTAAGGGAGATGAAAGTGTCCCACAATCTTTTTCTGATTCTCAAGGTCACTTGGAGGCGCGAGAGAAGAGCATAATAAGCGATTGTTATCCAACTTCTAGTCCCAATGCAAGTTAGATGTGATTGAAAATGATTTCCAACTTATATCTTTAGTCAAAGCAAGCCATCCATGTGGAGAAATGAAAGCAAAAGAGGAAATAATGATTTTAAACCTCCTAAGTGCCTATGTGTTTTGACTAATCCCTTTATATGAAGAGGGGACTAAGTGTGGTGCAGCTTGAAACATGCATGAAATAACTTTTAAGAAGGCTAAGGGCCTTCCCCAAATCTCAAAAACCTTACAATGTGAATTTTTTGCACAGGTGCAGGGGCCTCAGTGGAGACATAGGCACACTGAGTGCATGTTTGCAGACCGAAACAAGACAATGGGCGCAGGTGTGCAGAACAAAACTGTGACTTAGGCGCATGTGCACACGATGCGCATCTGTGGACCAAAAAAACTCATGCACAGATGACACACGGCCATGAATGAAAATTCTGGATGGAATTATCTCAATTCAACTTGGAATTGGATGATTAGCAGGTTTTCTTAGGCTGGTTAATGCACCTGCAAGTTAAATAAACCAAAAGAAGAGCTATAAAAACCCAAATGGGGTAGGAAATTGATACCTTTCCCTAGTGGAGTCACCAATCTGTTACGCCTCTTTTGTCACCTTAGTGAGAAAAATAGAGGTGGTTGCAAGCTTAGTTGGGTTTGCTAAGCAGGACAACTACAAGGAAAAGGGTTAGAGAAAGAAATATAAAAGAACAACTAATAATTAAACTAAGAAATAAAACAACAACTAAATTAATGAGCATAGGGACATAAGGACAAAATAAACAATGAGACCCATGTCACCAATGATAAGGTTGATATTAGTGAAATAAAACACCGAGAAGAAAGAGGACTATGAGTCCCTTCTTCCTCCAAGGGAGGGCTCTTGGACCCCACAAATGAGCTCTTCTTACAACTTTGAAAATGAAAATGTTGAAAGAATTTTTTGCTAATCCACTCAAGGGGTGAGATGGATTTCCCAATGCAATGATGCTAGTATACTCTTGATGGGAATAGAGGATTCCTCAAGAGAATAATGGCATCACAACTTTGCTATGAATTCCTTGAAAAATGAAGTGTATCCATGGCCTTTTTATAGCATTCCTTTGAGGTATTGTCCAACTAGTTTGTAGTGTGTAAAGAGGCTAATTAGGGCATTTCTAGGTCTTTGACCAGCCACCCAGTCNATTCCTTTGAGGTATTGTCCAACTAGTTTGTAGTGTGTAAAGAGGCTAATTAGGGCATTTCTAGGTCTTTGACCAGCCACCCAGTCGAATCCAGTCCATATTTGAGTGTCAAATCAACTTGGAAGCTGAACCAAAAGTGGGTGGGAGGCTGACCACTCTCATAAATGCATCGTTTCTCAGGTGCGTGGATTTTTGCGACAACAGTCGCGCATCGTGTGCATGTGCGCAATTTCTGCGTTTCTGTTTTGCGCATGTGCACGCACGCCCTGTGTATTCATAGCGCCCTTTAATTTTGTCACTAGTTGTATAGTTTTTTACCCTTTGGAAATGATTTTGTGTTAATTTTGGTCCATGGGTGACCTCATAACTATTTGACGATGTTGAATTCTTGTAACCATTTGCAGACGAAATTTTAGTGATAACAATTGTAATGTAAAGGGTATAGGTTGGTCCCACCTTAATGTAAAAGATAATTAATCCGGTAATTAGTAATTATATTGTGAGTTATTGAGGTTGGCCATGTTTTGTGAATAGACACTTATGTTGATAGGTTCAGTCTAATATAAGTAAAGTTAAAATCCCCATTGAGGATTCATATCTTAAGTGTGACTTTGGAAATTTCAGCAAGTACATCTTCTTGGGAAAAGTGCACACCTCTCTTGGGCACTAGTCTTCTAGGGTTTGTGAGAACCCTTTTGTGTGCTATTTTTTATGGTGGTGGAGGTATTTCTCTTGAATAATATAGAAAATAATTGGCTGGTTTTTCTTCCCTTGTTGAGAGGGGTTTCCAAGGATACTTCTTGTGTACTTGTGCATGGTGTTTCTTCTTGTGATCTTGGTTGCTGCAAACAATTGTTTATGGTTTAAATAAAATGATAAAGATGAAATGAAATTCATTCTTAAGCCTTTCCTATTGAAAAATAAACATGGTATCATATCATAGGTCTTGAAGAACCCATTTCACAAACAATTTTCAGCCATCTTCTCTCCCCTGCAAAACCATACGAACCTCCTAAGGTTTCTAGAAATTCCATACGACCTACCTTTCTGAGAATTTTCAGCACTTAGCACTTGGACATTAGGGTTAAAAAGAGGATAGGAGTGTATTTCCTCCTTCAGTGCACCTCCAACAAGATTTAGATTGTTATTCCGAGCATTTTGACTTTTTGGCCCTAGGGTTTCGCTAATTTCTGGAGGAAATTCATAATTAGGGTTTTTGCAACTCTTTGAAGAAGTTCTTCATCTCACCAGTGTTATTATATCTTTCAAAGGATTATTTTTGGCAGTCATAAGTCCAACAAAACCTAAAATTGCTAGCCTAGCCTAGCAGTTAGGTTTTCTAGCTTAGTTGACAAGGGTTTGTAAAGAATCCAAAATTAAGATGAACAAAATCATGATGGAAGACAAGCTTGATGGTTCAAGAAAACTTAGTTCCAGGAAGACATGACCTCAAGGATATGAATACATAAACATCTCAACACTCTCAGGTATGGTCCCTACCAATTATAATACTTAGTTAATTGATAGTGGTGCCTCCAAGCACATGACCAGTCTTAGAGATCACCTAACAAATTTTGTTGAGAAAGAGACACATCTACATGTCGTCCTTGGAGATGATTCTAGATATAATGTGAAATGGGTTGGAAATTCTACCTTACAACTAGATTCAGATATGCATATTCAATTAAAAGAAGTATTATATGTACCTAGAATAAAGAGGAACCTTGTCTCCATTTCTTCCTTGGAAGACAAAGGCTACAAGGTTACCTTCTTAGAAGGAAGATTTCTTTCATGGCACAAAGACTCTTATATAAATTCTACCAAGGTAATTGGTGTCTAAGAAAACAACTTGTACAGATTAACCATCAAAACAGTATAGGCCCTACTACATGACACTATCAACTTGAGTGAGCTATGGCATAGAAGACTTTCTCACAATCATTATAGAGCTCTCCCAACTCTAGGGAAAATGGTAATAGATCTTCCAAAGATACATATTCAACATAAAGGTGTTTGCAAAGGTTTTTCTCTTGGAAAAAATGTTAAAGGATCCTTCTCAACCAGTGACAATAGATCCAAGCAAATATTGGACTTGATACAATCAGATGTGTGTGGGCCAATGAATGTTGCATATCTGAATGGGTACTTGTACTATGTACTCTTCATATATGATCACTCCCATAAAACTTGGATTTACTTCTTGAAGAAGAAGGATGGAGTCCTTGCAAAATTTCAAGAATCCAAAGCTTGGGTTGAGAACCTGAACAAAATAAATATCAAGGTATTAATATCATATAATGGAGGAGAATACACCTCCAAAGATTTCAACAACTTCTGTATTGAAGCAGAGATGTTACTTTTGAATAAGAGATATCCTTCCAAAGATCGAGATAATATCAAATGGAAATTGATAGTGAGACAATTCCGTCTCCCCCTTCAGTAGTTCATAGGGAGACATACATTATTCTATTTGATTGAGTTGCTCCATTTGATCCAGTTGTTCCAGCCAATTCCGTTTCTCCTAGTGACATGAATAGAGATATTACAGTTGGACATAAAATTCCTGCTTGGTCCCGAGAAACTCTACAAGAAGTAGAGGGACATAAAGCCCCTCAAGGAACAACTAGAGAGAGAAAGAGACCAAAGAGATTCTCAAACCACCTTTCATCCATGACCCACATCATTGGCTCAGAGCTATCTTGTCATGGATAAGCTTCAGGTGAACAAGTATGGAAATATTCCATGAAATAATAATATCAATCTATATTGAAAAATGATGTATGAGACATTGTTCCAAGACTAGAGGGAAAGTTTGTAGTGACTTCCATATGGATTTATAAAATCAATCATGCAGCAGATGGAAGCATCAAGAAATACAAAGTGATATTTGTAGCCATAGGGTTCTCACAAGTAGAGGGAGTTGACTATGAAGAGACTTTTTCTCCAGTAGCCCAATACACTTCCATCTATTCTATCATTGCACTAACTTCTTCCATGGGTTAGAAGCTACACCAGATGGATTTAAAGACAACCTTTGTCAATGGTGAAATTGAGGAAAAAGTTTATATCGAGAAGCCAGAAGGATTTGTTATACACAATGAAATATCTCATGTGTGTAGGTTGAAGAAATCCCTATATGGTCTAAAGCAAGCACCACGTGCTTGGTACGAGAAAATGGATGGATTTCTGATGAGTTTGGGTTTCAAAAAAAGTGTTGATGATCCAAACCTATATTATCAAATTGATGGAAATGAGTGTTTCATCTTGGTCCTATATGTGGAATACCTTTTCCTCACCAGTTCAGAGAGACTCATTGTTGAATGAAAATTAGGATTGAATGCTAAATTTGAAATGAAGGATTTAGGATTGATGCACTACTTCTTGGGACTAGAAGTATGGTAGAGGACAAATGAGATTTTCCCGAGTCAAGGAAAATATACTGTGGAGATATTGAAAAGTTCGGTATGACAGAATGCAAATCCATGCCCACAAAAATGGTGATGAATTTGAAGAAGATGAGTGATACTGATTCAATAGAGATTGATCCACACTTATATAGACAGTTGATTGGATCATTGATGTATCTAGTTAACACCAGACCAGATATATGCAATGCAGTGAATGTGCTTAGACAGTTTATGAGTCAGTCGAGACAGACACACTGGATAGAAACAAAACATGTATTGAGATACCTATGAGGCACAGTCTGTTATGGCCTAAGATATGCCTCCAGTGTGTACTTGAGCTTGTAGGGATATGCCCATGTAGATTGGGTAGGGAGTGCAGTGGATAAGAAAAGCACCTCCGATTGTTTCTTCACTTTGGGGTCTGCCATGGTTTCCTGGTGTAGTGGAAAATAGAGCTTCGTAGCATTGAGTACTGTAGAGGCAGAGTACATTGCATTGAGTGTATAAATCCATGAAGTAGTGTGGCTTCACAAAATTCTGACTGATTTATTCGATAATGAAATGGATCCTACTACTATTCATTGTGATAACTAGAGTTGTGTGAAGCTCTCTGAGAACCCTGTGTTTCATGACATATAGAAACACATTGATCACTATATCAGAGAGATGGTGCAGAGGAAGACATTAAACATGAAATATCTTCCTACCCATGATCATATCATAGATATCTTCACCAAACCTCTTGCCAAGACAAATTTCGAGTATTTCCATGAGAGACTTGGCCTGGTGGAGAATGCCTCCCTAGCCGATACAGAGTGTTGATGATTACAGTTGTGTGACACATCCTCCAGGACACATAACTGAGTGAGAGCCCCTGATATGGGTGTGTGGTTCCTATCTGAGACAGAACTGGAACGTTGTGTTGGCCTCTTCCTTAGAGAGAGTTGAGAATAAATCCAGATGATTCTCTTGTGTAACATAGTGAGAAAGAATATCTGATGAGTTAGATGTGCATGTGGTTGAGCACAGGTGATCGTGTGAACTCCCATGAGTTGGGTGCATCATTCTGAGACAAATATGAAAATTATGTATTAACATACTCTGAGTAGAGAGTTCATATGATGAAATCCAGATGACTCTCTTGTGTAATGCACTAGGAAAGAAGATTTTCTAAGTTTGACGTGCCTGTGGATGAGCACAGGTGAACATGATCCTAGTGGCTAAGCACTAGTGAGTGTGGTTCTCCTATGAGACATAGTGAGATAGATATATGGACATCCCTATGGATGTGCCCCTAGTGGTTGAGAACTAGTGGGTGTATGATATCCCTTCCTATATGTTTCAAGAGTCAGACTTACTTGTAACCCTAATTGTAATGTAAAGGGTACATGTCGGCCCCACCTTAATGTAAAATATAATTAATCTGGTAATTATTAATTATATGGTGAGTTATTGAGGTAGGCCTTGTTGTTCCAATAGACACTTCTGTTGACAGGTTCAGTATAATATAATTAAAGGTAAAATCCCCATTGAGGATTCATATCTTAAGTGTGAGTTTGGAAATTTCATCAATTACATCTTCTTGGGAAAAGTGCACACCTCTCTTGGGAGCTGGTCTTCTAGGGTTTGTGAGCACCATTTTGTGTGCTAGTTTTTTATGGTGGTGGAGGTATTCTCTTGAATAATATAGCAAAGGATTGACTAGGTTTTCTTCCCTTGTTGAGAGGGGTTTCCCAAAATACTTCTTGTGTGCTTGTGCATGGTGTTTCTTCTTGTGATCTTGGTTGCTGCAACAAAGTGTTTATGGTTTAAGTAAAATTATGAAGATGAAATGAACTTCATGCTTAAGCCTTTCCAATGAAAAATCAACACCTAGTTGGATAGGCCTTGACCCATGTCCAAAGAGATGTGTGATGGATTGGTGGATTATTTATTAACATTTGGATTACCATGGACCTTTATGTTGTCCAATAATGTATGATGAAGGATCCCATATTCATTACACCGAGAGGCACTTTCTATAAGCTCACATGAAGGGCATATGCAACTATGTTCTCAATGTGGAGCTGACATGTGGGATTCAATAATAATAATAATAATAATAAAAATATTAATAACATAAAAAAATTCAATGTTAACTTTAAGTAAAAGACAAAAATATATTTCAACGTGGGGTCCGATCC
>SNQJ01S0014102.1:142631-153234 GCA_010110895.2 Picea sitchensis
TATATGTGTGTGTGTGTGTGTGTGTGTGTGTGTGTGTGTGTGTGTGTGTATCTTAAATGTATAAATAGTTTCATGATACTTGTTTGAATGTATATAGCGAATATGATTTTTAGAACAAATAAAAAATATAATAAACCCTAAATATCTCATTTATGCTTCTATTGAGAACTTATGATAATAAGTTAAAACCATATGACATAGGAAATATTTAATTTCTGATTTTTTTCTATATGGAAATACCGTGATAAGAAAATTGTAAAAATGTTTTCTGTTTTTAAAAGAAAAGTATTTATTTTCCTTTAGAAACAAACAATTTGATGCGCAACCAATTCTATTACCAGATGTTTTTATACATAAAGAAAATTAAATATCAAGGGTGGTAGGTGCATGGGGGATTTTTATAAATCTAGAGGGAAATCGAGAAACATCACTTGCTTGGGGTATTTGAAAGACTACAAACAACCAAGCAAATGTGTATGCTCTAGATTAGGGTATTCTCCTAGTAAAAGAAGCCAAAATGAAATCCTTGATTGTCATTGGAGATTCAATTATAATTATAAATCTAATGATATTGAAACAAATTCCAATAGATAATAGTTTGGCCTTGATCACATCCCAAATTCAGAAGGAGATTGGAAGTATGCACAAGGTTTCATTTTAGTAGGTATTATGAGAATTCAATCATTAAGCTAATTATTTGGCTAATAAAGTAGCTAAATTTAGTTTGGGTTTTCTCTATAAAATGAGGGGTGGAGATATCACCTAATTCCTTAACACCTTAAGGTTTGGAAATGAAGGTTTGTAACATTGAAATTAATAATCACATGTCACTCAGTCTCTACCAATGGATTACAAGCAAGAATCCTAGGCTCGAAAGGACCATCCTTCCACTCATTTGCATGCTCAACATTAATTTGTTTTTGGGATTTGAACTCCTCGGTGAAGGAATGAATTGGAAAGGTGGGATAATGAAATGTCGTCTAGGAGAATATTGGCACGTCGAAGGGAGGAAGATAGGTCATCCCAAATCCATCCTAGTAATATCCTTGCTTAGTATTTGGATAATATTTTGGAATTTGTTTTTTTTTTTTTGAGTTGGTCTCGAGGTGTGATATAGGTGCATTTGTATTCTAGGTTTAGTTGGACAGCAGGGGCATCTCGTATATGGTTATGTCGTATAGTTTTGTATGGTTATCTTGTCTATGGTATTTGGAGAGAAGGCATATCCTGTGTATGGTTCCCACTGTCATCTTTTCATTTTTGGAAATTACTTGGAATATATCCTTTTGGTCTTCTAGGTTTTGTTTTCATCTTGATCCTTTTTGTTTGGGAGATATTTCCCTAAGTTAATTTGAAACCTATATTATATTTCCTACATTCTTGTTTTAAATTTTTGTGGTCCTTTGGCTCCTTGTTTTGTTGGTATAATCCATGGAGTAGGGGTTATCTCACTATGTGGTGGAAATAGGGATTTCCTCGAGCCATTTCCTCTACACATATGCTCAACCCCTAGAAGTCCCTTGACCATAGTTGGCACTACACATTTATTTATTGTGTAGATCACATGGATTACAGGGAGGCACATGAGTTTAGAAGGATGTTGTGAATGAATGAAGATTCAATATAGTGTAATAGATCCTCTTTTTTTCGGTGACCTCGAAGGTGAATGAAAATAAAAATTAGTGTACATCACAAAATTTGGTATTCATGATTACATTGGTGCAACAAAAGAAAACAATTGAGGCTCTGGAAGAAGAATCTAACATGTTGAGAACATGGTTATCAACCTAAGAAAATATTCACAGTCTCCATCTTCTAATCACAGAATGTCAACAAACTCTATCCATGCATATTTAAAGGAAGAAGATAGTTCACTAGATGGTGGAGGACATGGATATTGGGAACATAAAATCTTTTCCTACTAGCCTTGGGAAGGAAGAAGCTAATAGCCACCATTTCTTTTGATAATTTCTATGTTCAATAAAGAAATTAGAGTATTACGAGTATTTTAAAGTTATATACCTACAAATTCGTCTACAAGAACCATTGGGATGCAATAATTGTGAAATTTTATCTGTTTTGTGTTGTAGTATTTGAGAGCCGCCTAAAATGTCCTGATTAAGCTAATCTGGATACCTACTATGGATCTAGTGTTCTGTCTCACAGATATTATACTCTGGGGGTTTTTGGACGTGTTTTATCTTTAGATATGATACTCTGGAGGTTTCTGAATGTGTTTTAGATATGTTCTTGAGATTTTTTGTGGCTGTTGTATGTGCATGTTATACATTATAGTTTAGACGGTATAAATATAATGCATGTAGAGATAAGGAACAACAACCGCCCAATAATATGTATTATGAGATTTAATCAGGGAAATACAATGAAATACTTGAAATATAGAAGATAGTCATAAGCTAGATCTCATAGATCGTCATTGGAATAAAATAAAATAATAAAAAAATACTTGTGATCAAAAGATGAAGTCAGATCTGATGCATGCACGGATATCTCGAAAAAATCAGCAGTTCTGGAGAAGCATGGTAACCACTACAAAATGGAAAACACATCCAGAAGGCTATACCCATCAGGGGTCTGCACACCTCCTAGGCTCTCTGGATGCACCCAAATGATTCCACCAATGAAATCATATGATATAAGACTCAAAATGCGTGCCCTGCCAAATGCAGAACTGGGTTGGAAGGGTTTCCCTATATCTACTATGATGCTCCGTCTATGACCCCAACTATCCTTCCACAAGAGTTTCACCCTAGATGGATGAATGATGCGCTCTAAAGGATTCCACCATATGAATATGATGGTAGGTGGCTCAATCAATGCACCCTGGCTGGATCTCAATTGGGTTAGAAGGAAACTGCGATCTGAGCTATGATCTCATGCAGCTACACAAACCCTTTATCTGACCTTGCGCCCTCACTGGCTGAGTTGCACACACTGAAAATTGGATACTCCTGAATAGCACGGTGAAATACCCAGATGGTATCTTTGATGGGATAGGGTGTGTCTCTCAACACCAAAATCGATCAATGGTGGTTTTTTCTCCAGAAATCCACAAAATAATAGAATTTGAATCTCTTTCTCCTCTGGGAACTCTCAACATCAAATCATAACATAACATAATGAGGAATTAGGTCGAATTCCTCCCTTTATACTCTTCCCGATATAATTCACCATTGACCTCACTTAAGATAAGTGTTTTTCCTCCTATGGTGAATAATTAATTAATTAAGTCCCCCTTTAGCACCTTTTCATTCTAATTCTTTGTTGACTTATGCTTAAGTGAATTTTCCTATGATTTTTGGCTTAATTCATTGTTTAGCCACCAAATCACCTTTATTTCTCCCTTTGTTCCCTGTTTGTGCCTGGCTATAATCTACAGGAACATATATACTACTAATTCAATCCCTGTTGGCCTACTCTAGGGAATGGGACATCACAGTCCTCCCTTCCTGAGATTGCTTGTCCTGAAGCAACATCAATCCTGGGTGTTGCAGAATATGCTCTCCCTCCCATGTGGCATCCTCCACTAGAAGACCCCTCCATCTAACCAAACACTCCTTGATGACCCTTCTCCTAAACATGCACTCTCTCTACTCTAGTAACTCCTCTGACACTAGATCCAACTGGTCCTCCTCATCCAAGGGTGGAAACTCCTATGAAATGCTAATTTGTTGTCCCACGACCTTTTTAAGGCAAGAGACGTGAATAACATTATAAATATTGCTACCCTCTGTTATCTCTAGCTCGTATTCCACCTCGCATATCGTCCTAATGACTCTGTATGGACCATAAAAATTTGGCTTCATCTTCTCTGCTCCGCTCCTCTTCAAGGAGGATTGTTTGTATGGTTGTAATCAAAGAAAAACCAAATCCCCTACCTTAAAACCGCGCTCACTGCTTGTAGATCCGTCTACAAGTTCTCTCTCACTGCTTGTAGAATCCTCTGACTCTCCTCCACCCAGTATTCACCCCCCCGGACCCTGTTGTCCCTAAACACAGTCTCCACAAAAGAGGGTGCATCGTATCCATACAATGCCCTGAACGATGACATATTGATTGACATATGGTAAGTTTTTTTGTAGCAATACTCACCCATGTGTAACCATCTCACCCATGTGTGTTGTTTCCCCCCCACATAGTTCCTCAGATACCCCTCCACCCATTTGTCTATGATCTATGTCTGTGCATATGTCTGTGTGTGGTAGCTAGTACTCGCAGCTAGATTTGTGCCTGTCAACCTAAAAATGTCCTTCCAAAACGCTCTAATGAAGTGCCCATCTCTATCACTGAATATCTGCCTGGGTAAACCATGCAACTGGAATACCTCCCTAAAAACAAAAATTCTATATGTATGGCCTTGTAGTCAGTGGGTATGGAAAAAAAATGTGCAAATTTAGTCATCCTGTCGACCACCACAAATATACAATCCCTGTCTTGCACTTGAGGAAGGCCTGTAATGAAATCCATAGAAATTCTCTCTCATTTCTGCTCTGGAATGGGTAGAGGTTGTAGAAAACTTGCGAGGTGTGTCTGCTCGGACTTGTTCTGCTCACAAGTCGTGCATTCTTGGATGTGTTTCAGTACATCATCCTTGAGACCCTTCCATGAGAATCTCTCCTTGATCTGCCTATATGTTTTGAAGTACCCTTGATGCCATGATGTAGGTGTATCATGACACACCTTCAGAATTTTCCCCTTCTATGTAGATTCTGAAACCAAGTAGATCCAGTCCTTGTAGAAAATGACATCATCAAGAACCCGATATCTATCATCAACCACCTGTCCATCCATCACCTCACAAGAAAATTTTGTTTTGGAGTATTCCACCAACAAATGATCTTTCCAATCTGTACAAACTTCCATCATTGAACACCCTGATAGCCTCCTGAACAAGGAATCTGCTACGATATTCCTCTTTCCCTTGACATACTCAATGTCAAAGTTAAAGGCTTGGATCTTTGAGACCCACCTCTATTGTCTCTCATTGAGGTCTTTCTAACCTAGGAAATACTTGATACTGTTATGATAAGTCTTCACTACAAATCTGTTGCCTACCAGATATTGCCTGAATTTGGTTGAGGAATGCATGATCACTAGCATTTCCTTGTCATAAATAGGATAGAGTCTCTTTGAATCGTTGATATCTCGGCTCTCAAATAGAATGGGGTGGCCCCCCTGCATCAAAATTGCTCCAATTTCCACCCTTGATGTGTCGCACTCTAAGACAAGCGAATACGAGAATTATGGAAGGGATAGAACAAGGCATGTGCTCATAAACTCCTTCATTTGATCAAATGTCTGTTGTTACTCCTCTATCCAATGAAAATCACCCTTATTGTTCAAGTTTGTGAGTGGTGCTCCAAAATGTGAAAATCCCTTGACGAATCTCCTATAGTAACTACATAACCCAAAGAATCCCTTCAAATCTGTGAGGTTCTTGGGTGTTGGCCAATCCAGAATGGCCCTGATCTTCTCTTGATAAACCTGTACTCCCTGCTCACTGATGATATGACCCAAGTTCAATATTTCTCTCATGCCAAAATAAAATTTGGATTCCTTGGCATATAATGACTGTTCCTGCATAATGCTCAAGAACTCCTCCAAATGTGCCAAACGTTCATCCCACATCCTATTGTATGTGAATATATCATCGAAGAACACCAAAAGGTATTTCCTCAACTGTCCTCTAAAGATGTCTTTCATGAAAGACTAGAAAGTGGTCGGTGCATTGGTCAACCCAAATGGCATGACCAAGAACTCAAAATGTCTAAAGTGGCATATGAATGCGGTCTTCTCTATATCTTTCTCCCTGATGTTGATATGATGATACCCGGATCGCAGATCGATCTTGGTGAAGAAAATTTCCCCATGCAACTCATCCATAAAATCATCTATGCGTGGAATGGGGTACCTATTCTTTATCATTTTCTTTTTGAGAGATCTGTAATCAATGCACATCAGTAATGTGCCATCCTTCTTCAGTACTAGAACAACTCAAGAGGAAAAATGGCTTGTGTTGGGTGTGATGTGCCCCATCACAAGAAATTATTTGATTTCTTTCTCAATCTCTTCCTTGAACCTCTTGGGATGCCTATAAGGCACAGTGATCAGTGGTGTAGCCCCTGCCTCCAACTTGATCATGTGCTCAAATCCTCTTCTTGATGGTCTCCCTAGTGGTATCGGTCCAAACATTGGCTCATAGGCTCTTTGATCTGTCAATGGTTTTGTTCTCTGCCATCTGAATCCTTTCATGTGGTGATCAAACACACCACTACATAGACCACATCACCGTGGCAAAATATCTTCTCCATCTGTTTTGACGATACTGCTCATGGTGCTCTTGTAGACATGCCTCTCAGTACCACTCTTGATCCACTGGCATCTCTGAATCTCATGGTAAATGTCTGATAGTTTAACCCAATCTCTCCTAATGAATATAATGATTGTACCCCCAATACTACATCTATATATGACATGTCAACTACATAGAAAGTGTCTGTCAAGGTGTAGTTTCCTAGTTTGACCTCTAGGTCTGGGATCATGTCCAAAAATGTCATAGTGTATCCATATTCCACTACTACGTGTAATCCCTCAAACTCCTCAGTGTGTAACCCCCTCCTGGCTACTAAGGATGCATCTATGAAATTTTGGGTGGCCCCGCCATCAACTAAAGTGGTCATGCACTGCCCTTGTACAAGGCGCTTGAGCCCAAGAGTGTTGTACCTGGGTAATACTGAAAGGGTGGATATGGTTCCCCCTTTCACCTCTCTACGAGGATTGGTATCCTCCTTGGGTTGTGCCCCTGTCGATATATGAGGTTTCTTCGACTTCTGTTCTAGCTCATGAGTGGTCTCATCTTATGAATCATTATTTTACCATGCCCCGATGTCTCCGTCCTCCTCCTCACTACCTGATTCTAGTTCAATATAGTGGATCTATCCCTTTCCCATGCATCTATGCCCTGGTACCCAAGGGTCTCTGCAAGAGAAGAAAATCTTGTTCCTCATCAACTCTGGTCTCCTGTCATCATCCAACTTGGGCTTACCATTCCATTCCCTTTTAGGATTCTTCTGATCCTTGTCTCTTTGTGGTACAAAGGGTTTGGTAAAGGTTTTGGGTTTTGAGTTGAGTCCCCCATGTATCTTGTGAACATAATGGCCTCCTATAATGTATGAGGCTTGAAATCCTTAACCCAACCCCTTAAGGGCTCTATCAAAGCCTCGATGAACAACATCACCAATCTGTGCTCTGATATATCAGATATGACCATAGCCTTCCAATGGAACTATGAGATGAAGGCCTCAACTGATCTGGTCTACCTCAACTGTGTAAGATCCCTCAAGTGGAGCTATGTATCTCTCCTATCAAATATATCCATCAACCTCTCCGTGAACTCCAAATATGAGGTAATGTGACTGGGACCCAATGTCACCAGTCCATAGTAACACCACTCATGGGCCTCCCCCTCCAAGTGTAATGTGGAAAATCTAATAGCTTATGACTCTGTCATTGGGTTAAGCTTGAAGCATGTGTTAAGCTTCTAAACCCATGCCTGAGTTGAGCAACGTGATGATCCGTCGAAAGTTGGAATGTACATTTTTCCCACTTTCTTGATGAAATCCATGTTGTGAGCCTGCCTGTTTCCTCTTTGTGCCTCCCAGAGTCTGTTTCGATATCTGATTGAACAATAGTCCATAAAACTCATGTATGCATGGAACTCTGGTCCTAATGCTAAGTAGTCTCTCCTGTACTCCCTGGACGGATCATGTAGCACCACCTGCCTCTAACCCGACTATCCTCATGCCTTCCCTAGTTGTCCCAAAGGTTGTCCTAATGTTTTTCATGTCTGTATCTATGGATATAAGGGTCGGGGAATCCTCCCAGATTATGTGTAAGCTTAGGTTGGTGAAGGGTTTTTACTATCCCCTCCCTGAGATCCACTAGAGCCATTGGCCCCACCTCCCTGGTGTCCTCCTGAACCACTCAGTCCTCCTACGGAATTGGAACCTATAGTGCTCATACTATGCTGGAGAATCTATGCACTAAGGTTCATCTGTTGTATGGTTGTCAACAGGTCCCTCTGTCCCCTAGCTAGGTCACTCAACATGGCCTGTGTGTTGTCAAGATGTATCTCGGGGCCTTTCCCCTACCCTAGGGTGTCTCATGCATGTCACCCATAGTCATCTCCATCTCATCCTCTATGTATGAACTGAATTGTTATATGTCCTCTATCTCTAGCTCTATATCTAACTGAGTGTGCAAGGGGGTGTAATCCCTTCGGTTTATATCTCTCATATCTCTACTATGACCTCTGCGGTACTGAATGTACTCGTCTCCAATATGTCCTCGACCCCCTGGGTATTCTTCACCTATTCATGAAATCATAGGGTCATGAGAAACACTTCTTCATAAGATGGAAGGAAGAAGGTTCTGATACCACTGAAATATCTAGTGTTCTGTCTCATAGATCTCATACTCTAGGGGTTTCTGGATGTGTCTTATCTTCATATCTGATACTCTGGGGGATTCTAAATGTGTTTTAGTTATGTGCTTGAGATGTTTTGTGGTTTTTGTATGTGCATGTTATACATTATGTTTTAAAAAGTATAAATATGATGCATGTGGAGATAAGGAACAACAACCGCCCAATAATATGTATTATGATATTTAAGCAGGGAAATACAATGAAATACTGGAAATAAAGAATATAGTCATCAACTAGATCTCATAGATCGTCACTGGAATACAAGAAAATAATCATAAAATACCCACGATTAGAATATGAAGGAATATTTTATGCATGCATGGATAGATCGACAAAATTGGCAGTTCCGAAGAAGCACGGTAACTGCTACAAACTGGAAAAATCGTCCAGAAGGCTATACCCATCAGAATGAGTTGGAAACTATCCCAATAGAATATCCCTGGCCTCTAGACTGATAAGTGTGACTTTCGAATGGAATATCTATCCTTTGATGCTTTGGATCTCGTCCCCTGTGGGTATGCACACCTCCTGAGCTCTCTGGATGCGCCCAAATGATTCCACCAACAAAATCGTTTGATATAGGACTCAAAATATTCACCTCACCAAATGCAGAACAGGGTTGAAAGGGTTCCCCCATATCTACTATGATGCTCCATCTATTACCCCAACTATCCTTCCATAAGAGCTACACCCTATATGGATGAATAATGCGCTCTGAAGGATTCCACCAACTGAATCTTATGGTAGGTGGCTCAATAAATGCACCCTGGATGGATCTCAACTAGGTCGGAAGGAAACTGCAATCCGAGCTTTGATCTTGTGCACCTACACAAACCCTCTATTTGACCTTGTTCCCTCACTAGCTGAGCTGCGCACACTGCAAACTGGATACCCTTGAATAACATGGTGAAATACTTGGATGGTATCTCCGATGGGATAGGGTGTGTCTCTCAACATTAAAATCGATCAATGGTGTTGGTTTCCTCAAGAAATCCACAAAATAGTAGAATTTGAATCTCTTCCTCCTATGGGAACTCTCAGCATCAAATCATAACATAACATATTGAGGAATTAGGTTGAATTCCTCCCTTTATACTCTTCCCAATCTAATTCACCATTGACCTCACTTAAGCTAGGATCTTTTCCTCCTAAGGTGAAGAATTAATTAATTAAGTCCCCCTTTAGCACCTTTTCATTCTAATTCTTCGTTGACTTAGGCTTAAGTGACTTTTCCTATGCTTTTTGGCTTAATTCATTGTTTAGCCACCAAATAATCCTTATTTCTCCCTTTGTTCCATGTTTTTTCTTGACTATAGTCTACAGGAACATATAGACTACTAAGTCACTCCCTGATGGCCTACTCTTGGGAATGGGACATCACAGTCCTCCCTTCCCGAGATTGCTTGTCCTCAAGCAACATCAATATTGGGTGTTGCAGAATATGCTCTCCCTCCCATGTGGCATCCTCCACTGGAAGACCCCTCCATATAACCAAGCACTCCCTGATGACCCTTCTCCTCAACCTATGCTCTCTCTGCTCTAGTACCTCCTCCGACACTAGCTCCAACTGACCCTCCTCATCCAAGGGTGGAAACTCCTTTGAAATGCTAATATGTTGTCCCATGACCTTTTTCAGGCAAGAGACATGAAATATGTTATGAATATTGCTACCCTCCAATATCTATAGCTCGTATGCCACCTTGCCTATTCTCATGATGACTCTGTATGGCCCATAAAACTTTGACTTCAGCTTCTAGTCTCTGCTCCTCTTCAAGGATTATTGTTTGTATGTTTGTAATCGCAGAAAAACCAAATCCCCTACCTCAAAACTACGCTCGAATCTATGTCAGTATGCATAGATATTCTATTGGTTATGAGCCATATGCAAGTTCTCTCTCACTTATTGTAGAATCCTCTAACTCTCCTCCACCCATTCTTTGGCCCCTGGGATCCTGTTGTTCCCAAACACAGTCTCCACAAAGGAGGGTACATTGTATCCATACAATGCCCTAAACGGTGACATCCTGATAGACATATGGTAAGTTGTGTTGTAGCAATACTCACCCATGTGTAACCATCTCACCCATGTGTGCTATT
>SNQJ01S0014102.1:153244-177106 GCA_010110895.2 Picea sitchensis
ATTAGAGGCCCCTTAATTTCGCCCATGGGCGAAATTTCGCCCCTAAAATCATCTATGCCCCCCACATAGTTCCTCAGATAACCCTCCACCCATTTCTTGACAATATTTGTCTATCCATATATCTATGGATGGTAGCTGGTACTCGTAGCTAGCTCTTTGCCTGTCAACCTAAAAATCTCCTGCCAAAATGCATTGATGAAGCGCCCATCTCTATCATTGACTATCTGCCTAGGTAAACCATGAAACTAGAATACCTCCATAAAAAATAACTCTGTTATCTATATGGCCTTGTAAACCATGGGTATGGCAAAGAAATGTGCAAATTTGGTCAGCCTGTCGACCACTACAAATATACATCCCCTGCCCTACACTCAAGGAAGGCCTATAATGAAATCCATAGAAATGCTCTCCCATTTCTTCTCTGGAATGGATAGAGTCTATAGCAACCTTGCGGGGTGTGTCTTCTCGTACTTTTTTTACTGACAAGTTTTGCACTCCTGTATGTGTTTTAGTACATCATCCTTGAGACCCTTCCATAAGAATCTCTCCCTAATCTTCCTATATGTTTTGAAGTACCCCTGATGCCCTGCTGTAGGGGAATCATGACACACCTTTAGAATTTTCCCCTTCAGGCTAGATTTTGGAACCAAGTAGATCTGGTCCTTGTAGAAAATGAAGTCATCAAGAACCTGATATATATCATCAATCACATGCCCATCCATCACCTCACAAGAAAATTTGTTTTTGGATTATTCCACCAACAAATGAGCTTTCCAATCTGTACAAAAATCCATCATCGAATACCCTGATGGCCTCCTAGATAAGGCATCTGCTACGATATTCCCCTTTTGCTTGACATACTCAATGTCAAATTCAAAGGCTTGGATATTTGAGACCCACTTTTGTTGTCTCTCACTGAGGTCTTTCTGATCTAGGAAATACTTGAGACTATTATGATCAGTCTTCACTACAAATCTGTTGCCTACCAGATACTACCTCAATTTGGTTAAGGCATGTATGATCGCTATCATTTCCTTATCATAAATAGGATAGAGTCTCTCTGAATCGTTGAGATTTTGAGTCTCTAACACAATGGGGTGGCCCCCCTGCATCAAAACTTCTCCAATCCCCACCCCTGATGTGTCACACTCTAAGAGAAACGACTATGAGAAGTCTATAAGGGCTAGAACAAGGCATGTGCTCATAACCTCCTTCATTTTATCAAATGTTTGTTGTGACTCCTTTGTCCAATGAAAATCACCCTTCTTGGTCAAGTCTGTGAGTGGTTCTCCCAACTATGAAAATCCCTTGACGAACTGCCTATAGTAACTGCATAAACCAAAGAATCCCTTCAACTCTGTGAGGTTCTTGGGTGTTGGCCAATCCAAAATGGCCTTGATCTTCTCCTAATGAACCTGTACTCCCTGCTCACTGATGATATGCCCCAATTATAGTAGTTCTCTCATGCCAAACTCACATTTGGATTCCTTGGCATATAATGAGTGTGCCTGCATAATTCTCAAGACCTCCTCGAATTCTTGTCTTTGTACTCTTCCTAATATAATTCACCATTGACCTCACTTAAGCTACGCACTTTTCCTCCTAAGGTGAATAATTAATTAATTAAGTCCCCCTTTAGCACCTTTTCGTTCTAATTCTTCGTTGACTTAGGATTAAGTGAATTTTCCTAGGATTTTTGGCTTAATTCATCGTTTAGCCACCAAATCACCCTTATTTCTCCCTTTGTTCCCTATTTGTGCCAGATGTTAGGTTATGAAAAAGGTATAAATATATTCCTTTTTGCCATATTTCATGATATCATCTTGATTGACTTTTCGGTTATTTAGGAGCAAATAGAGTAGAAAATGAATAATATACTCTTTAGCATTATTGTTGAATATTAGATTACATAGATCCTAAATATGATTGGAATTGTATGGTTTTATTGCAGGATTGGTTAAATATTGTCAAACCCAAGATAGCAAAGGGAATCTTGAAGATGCACAAGCTATTGGAGGTTGAAGACTTTATGGCGTAAGGCAGTTTTGAGGATGATCAAGTTTCTTATTGTAATAGTAAAGCAATCCTGAGGATCTCTCGATCCTTAGGATAACTTAATTTACCCAGATTATTGTAACATATAAGGGGTAAATAGATCTTGAAAAGATGTAGAAGAATTGCACCCAAGAACTCAGAACTTAGAATTTCTATGCATTAGTAGTTTTTGTAAAATGTTGTACTAGTTATGAAATCAATAGAAGCTTCGAGTGGTTTTACCATTTCTATATACTGAATTTCAAATAGCAGTGCTTCTAAGGACCAAGGGCCCAGTCTAAAGGAGCTACTGTTCGACCTGTAATTGTATCAATTCAATTTTTGTTTTATGATTTGATTCTCTTTTACAATAGTCAAATGAATGCATAAGTGTGTTGATGATTTCATGTCAATTGCAAGAAATAGATATTCCCTGAAGCATTAGATGATTGTTGTTCCAATTCCTATTACTCATATTTGATGCATTACAGTTCCTCATAAGTTCACATTTGTTGTTCCTTTCACTTAGTTTACATTTGTTGTTCCTTTCACTTAGTTTACATTTGATGTTCTCTCTACTTAGTTTACATTTGTTGTCCCTTTCCATTAGAATATAGTTGTTGTTCCTTTCAATAGAAATATGATTTTGTCTCTTTTCAATTAGATTACAGTCTTTGTTTCTTTCCATAGATAGAGTAATTCACCTTTTTCTTTTCAACAATTTGATTCATAATAATAGTCATTTTTGCAAGTCTTTATCTAGATTCAATTGCTTCTCTTAAAATGAATTCAATAGATTAATTATTTCATTTCCATTGCACAGCTTTGGACTTCAATTCCTAGAATCTTTAATGAATCTTTGAGGAACTTGATTGTTGATAAACTCATATTTTATTTCACTACACAATTTTAGCCTCTACGAGCTATCTACATAGAATTTATCGATATTCTTTGAGATAAAAGATGAATCCTTGGGTTGATAAATTAATGTTAAACTAAGGTTGTTTTTAGACATCTTTAGAGCCCAACATTTTGGTGCCATTGCCGGGGAAGAATGTCAAAGGTAGCATAGATTATGCCTCTGGAGGATGAGGTGTTGAAGACAGAAGGTAAGAACCTATGCAGGCAATAAGTAAGATGCTTATACCAACACCTACCTTCAGCTGACGCATTAAGACGTTGCATAGTTGTTGTTTTTCTTTTTGATTTTCCTTTTTGTTGTGTGAAATGTGTATGACTAAGAAGAAAGATATTGAAAAACCGAAACCCCCACCAAAAATTACCAAAGCCCAGGGCTCGGTGCTCCTTGGAAGAATCACTTTCATAGACGACATCATCCGAAAAGAATAATCTCAAGCTTCAGTTGGACCTAGAAAAGGATCTACCTGAATCCCTCAGGTGGCAGTTTCACCAACTACAACCCATGTTGAGATTCATAGAAAAACTGAAGGGACTGAGCAAATCTTTCAGATCATAGATCTTCCACCCCTCAACCCTTTAGGAGAGGGAAACTCTTGTAATCTGGAGGAAGGAGAAGGAGAAACTAGTGGGATAGCTAAGATAGACCCACCACCTAATCCTGAATCTCCTATGAAAGAAGAAGGCATACCCTAAATCCCAGATAGAGGGAGTGCAATCAAATCCCCTAGAGGATCAGATAACCAATCAATTCAAATAAAATATCCAGATCAAGAAATCCCTAAATATTTATGGCATATTTTCGATCAAATCGCACAATCAAATCCACAACGTCCCCAAACTTCCACTTTGGAATATCCAATAGTTGATCCAATTGCCAATACCCCCATGAAGGCAATTCCCCTACAAAACCTGCCAACCTTTCATGGATTAATCTCAGAAGACCCTGACGCATTCTTATTTGAATTTGATGTCCTATGTACAGGGTATGATTACACCTATGAACACCAAAAATTAAAATTGTTCCCCTCCACTTTGAAAGGAGAAACTCTACATTGGTTCATGGGATTAGGGGGAGGAACTATAAACTCATGGGATGAGATGAAACAAGCCTTCTTGAAAAAATATCAGGATTATTGTAGAACCAGAGACTTAAAATATGAAATCTTTCAAATGACTGCAAAATAAAATGAATCATTAGAAGAATATGTCGAGAGATTTCAATATAATTTACAAATATCACCCTATGGCACATTACCAGGTGAAGTACTTAAGGCAACTCTGATTAAATATATGAAAGACAAATGGGTAGAAACGTTGAATTTAATGGGGAAAGGTGACATTTATCAAGAAACTTATGATGACATCGTCCTATTGTGCATCAGGTGCTCAAGAGGAAGTTCACGGACCAGATCATGGATGTGTACCCCCCTCACCACAAATAGCAATATTACCAGTGGGGGTGTTACTCGAGTTGAAGTTGGTAATATCTTAGAAAAATTCAAAACAAATATTCTGAGCACTCTAACTACACAATTGGTTGTGTTGCAGGCCAAATAGAAAAAAACAGAAGCAGAACAAATGTTGGCCATATTTTGCCACAGGTGCAGAAGAAAACATGGTCCAAGGGATTGCCCTTTGGACGCGGTCTGGGTTTGCGCTATCTGCGCTAAGGATCATGACACAGAACAATGCCCATCACTTCCTGGACTGAAATTTGTCTTTAGAGAAGCAAAAGAAGAAATAGAGCCATTATATCTAATGTCTCAGCATTGTCAATAGAAGAATAGGCCTCCAAATACATTACAGGACCCCTCCTATTTCTTCTCTGGATAGTATAATCAGCAGCAAGCTCCTGTTAGCACATGGCAGGGTCAGCCATTTACTAATCAAAACTAGCAGCCCCAACAATACCCACCTGCAAATCCCACTCGGCAAAACCAGCCCGCTGCAAATCCTGTCTGGCAGAATCAACCAACTGCAACTTCCACTTGACCTAACTCACAATATCCCACCTCATCCTGGAAAAACTCAAATAACAACATCTACCCTTCACAGTGGCCCAACATGACTACCCAAAACCCAAATTGGAATCAGAATTGGTAGTGCCCTATGGGGATAAAAAACCAACCCATGGGGATGGCCCATCAAACTCATCCTACGTTACAAGCACCACTGTAATTGTCCCAAAATCTGCAATCCCAATTGCGCCCTTAACTACCAGCCCAACCTCACCCAAATCCAAATAACAAACCGTCTCATCTCATCCAGATTATGGAGAATAGATAAGGAGAGATCAACTCAGTAGGGTGCAGCGAACTACGATTGAGGTCAGGATGAATAATATCTCTTGAAGAAAATAACATTTTTCAAGAGCAGGAGAGTGAAAAACAACCAACGATAACACCTTCGACTGTGGTAATAACAGAAGAAATCGAGCAGGGGGGAAACATAGTCGAATCACAAGATCCTGATAAGGATGCAACGCCCTCCCCTCTGTTCCCCAAAAGATTGATGATAACAAAACCGACCGTATATCCCAACTTCGACGTTGTAGGGGAACTCAAGAATTTATATATCAAGATTCCACTCCTGCAATCTCTTCAAGACATCCCAATCTATACAAAAACGATCAAGGAGCTATGTGGGAGAAATCCCGTAAGAAAAATTAAAAATCCATCATCAACATTTCATGTTGTAGGAGCCTTGTCTAATCTAATTTTAGGTAAACAAGAATCAGTTAAATATGCAGATTAGGGGAATCCCATAGTGACAGTTTAGATCCAGAGTTGTTCTTTTCCTAATACACTAGTTGATTTGGGAGCATCCATCAACATCCTGACTATGGAAACCTGCAATACCCTAGGTTTTAACTCCTTTGAACCCACGACAATAATGTTGCAGTTGGCAGATCGATCAGTAGTTTGACCAGTTGGCACATTACATGATATAGCCATCTCCATCAACTCTTGGGAATATCCGGCGGACTTCCTCATCATCAATCCAAGAAGTGGACTTGAAGGGCATCCATTGATACTGGGCATTCCATGGCTTGCAACAACAGATGCGTACATAGGATGTCGAATAGGTAATATGACAATCACTAGATAGGGTTCCATGAAGAACCTTATTTTATATCCTCCTGCTAAACCAAGTCCAACTTTCGTATATCCACAATTTCCACCACCACGATACCCAAAGAGGGATTCACGAGCCCCCTCTTATGCAGCAAGAGGACCTCAAACTTAAAAACCAGCTAGAGGATGATGTAATCAGTGGGTTTATCAATAATCCAACCACCTTGAGCAACCCGACCTGCCAGATGCTCTAAGTTGTTCTAGACTGTGAAGCACAGGGAGACCTGCTGGAAGATTTAATGGAACAACAAATTCCAACTACAGTCGTTCATAACAAAAAGCCCATCGATATTTCACCTGGGAGGCCTCTAAACATCAATGCCAATTTAGATGAACAACAACAGCAAAAGCTATTTCAAGTCCTCTCCAAATACTAGCAAGCTTTTGCATGGGAATATTTTGATATGAAAGGTATTGATCCACAACTCTGCACACACCACATTTATGTTGAAAAATATGCCTGGCCTATCCAAAAACCACAGAGAAGATTTAATCCTCACCTCAGGGATATTGTTAAAGAAGAATTACAAAAGTTGTTGGACATAGATTTTATATATCCCATCTCAGATAGTCGGTGGGTTTACATAGATTTTATATATCCCGTCTCAGATAGTCGGTGGTTTCCCCATTAGTGATCGTCCCAAAGAAAAATGGGAAATGGTGCATCTTTGTTGACTACAGGGAACTTAACAAAGCCACTCAAAAAGACCACTTCTCTTTTCCTTTCATTGACCAAGTCCTAGATACTTTGGCAAGAAAGAAATTATTTTCTTTCCTAGATGGTTTTAGTGGGTACAATCAGATTCAGATTGCCCCAGAAGATCAAGATACAACTACATTCACATGCCCCTAGGGAACTTTTGCATATAGAGTATTACCCTTTGGACTTTGTAATTCTCCAACCACTTTTCAAAGGGCCATTCTGAGCATATTCAATGATTTGATCAGCGAAGGACTTGAAGTCTATATGGATGATTTCACTCCTTATGGAGATGACTTCGATCAAGCACTGAATAACCTGGAGAAAATACTAGAGCAGTGCATTTGTGACCAGGTTATTCTTAAGCCATGAAAAGTGTCACATGATGATGACAGAAGGTGTGGTACTAGGGAATTATATCTCTGTATATGGAATTAGGGTAGACTCAGCAAAAATAGAGGTAATCCTTAATCTACCTACACCACACACACAAATTGAGGCACGTAGTTTCCTTGGCGCTTCAGGATACTATCGTAGATTTATGGAAAATTTTGCAAGAAATGATGCACCTTTACATTCTTTGACTGGTAATGTAGAATTTCAGTGGTCTGACAAGTGTGATGTGGCATTTGCAGGACTCAAAAAGTTGATCTCGACAGCACCGGTGTTGAGGGGGACAAATTGAAAAATACCATTTCATATCTCCACCAATGCATCAGATATTTCCATAAGCGTTATCCTCGGACAGGAGGAGAACACGAAACCCTACACCATTTATTTTATTAGCAAGAATCTTAATCCAGCTAAACTTAATTATACAGTAATAGAGAAAGAGGTTTTAGCTGTTATACATGCCATCAATAAATTTTGTCATTATATAACAGACTATCTGGTCATTCTGTATACTGATCATTCTTCTATCAAATATCTGGCTAATAAACCAATTACTAATGGACGGGTCACTCGATGGTTGTTACTATTGCAGGAATTTGATATCACCATCAAAGATCGACTCGGGAGAGAAAACCTTGTCACAGACTTCCTATCTTGCATACCCAAAACAAACGACTCCTTAATAGTCGAAGATCAATTTCCAGATAAGAATTTGTTTGTCGTTACTACAAAGCCACCTTGGTACGCTGACGTGGAAAATTACCTGGCAGCGGGAAGATTACTAGCACATCTTTCATCAAAGGAAAGAAAATTGATCGTCCAACGTAGCACATGATTTGCCTGGATCAATGAATATCTCTTCCATACAAGAGTTGATCTCCAAATCCACAGATGCGTACGAGATGACGAAATCTACGACATACTAAAAGCCGGACATGACGAGCCCTGTGGTGGGCATTTTGTAGATCGCAGGATTGGACACAAAATTCTACAGATGGGCTATTATTGGCCCTCAATATTCAGAGATGTGAAGAAATATGTCCAGACCTATGATAGTTGTCAATGGATGGGAAAACCAGGTCAGGCTGATGAAATGCCTTTGAAAGCACAAGTAGTTGCGGAACCATTTGAGAGATGGGCACTAGAATTCGTTGGCCCCTTCAATCCAAAGTCAAATCAGAAGGCATATATTCTAGTCACAACAGACTACATGACTAAATGGGTAGAGGAAGAAGATTTACCAAATGCAACAAAAGAGGTAGTCATCAAATTTATTTTCAAATTATTCGTACTCTATGGACTACCAAGAGAGGTAATTACTGATGGGGGGATCACAATTTATAGCTCATAGAATCATCACCACCCTAGATAATTATCATATCAAACACAAAATTACTTCTTTGTACCATCCACAAGCAAATGGGCAAGTGGAAAGTACCAATAAAGTCCTGGAGGCAATCTTGACAAAGACTGTCTCAACAAACAGACATAATTGGGCTTCTGAGCTCCCAAATGCCTTATGGGCTTACCGCACAACATGGCGTAATACCACTGGCTACTCTCCTTATCATTTAGTCTATGGAAAAGAACCCATCTTCCCAATCGAGTTTGAAATCAAGACTCTAAGGATGGCCCAGGAAATCGGACTGGATCTTACAAAAGCACATAAACAGTGCCTTCAACAACTCAATGAATTGGATGAAGAACGCATGTCTGTTGTAGAGCACACGACTATTATTCAGCAACAGAGAATGACCTGGAACGATAAGCATATAAAAAAAAATATTTAAAAAAGGTGACTGGGCACTCCTCTATGATTCCAGATTTCAGGATTTTTAGGGAAAATTACAGACACGATGGCTAGGACCATACGAAATCAATGAAGTCCATGATAATGGCACAACCACGTTAAGCACCATCGACGGGTCTAGATCTCCATTTCGGATCAATGGACACCGGCTACGACTCTATCACCAGCCGCCCTCAAAAGAATCTTTCTACCAAGAGGTAAGTAAGGACCCTACCGTTCAAATTTTGGCTGGCTGGGAAGGTAATCTAGCCACCCCAACTCCATAAATGTTGAATTTTGTTGACATTGTACATACTGTATATAATTTTTTTTTTTCTGTAGATTTTATTTAGTTTTTTTTATTATTTTTTACAATCATTCGAGAAAGTCAAAAACTAGGGAGGATAACTGTAATGAACTCAATTAGCACTCTTTTTCTGTTCTGAACTCCTGCTTCATCTCATCACCCATACCCTATCTTTCGCAGAGAAATGAATGTGGCATGATTCAACAACAACAATTGGGCAACTATAATGAAATTCATAACATTAACAAACCATCCATTACTTAATTTTGAAATAAACCAACTCATAAATGAACTTAGTTGATGAGGAATCAACCTTGAATTCAAGAAAAATACATTGCCAGGTTTCTAAAAAATACTTATTCGGATGGTTAAAAATAGAACAATTGATGTTCATTTTGCATGCCTGTTGTTCCTTTGAATGGAACAATTGTTGTTCCTTTTGCACGCATGTTGTTCCTTTGAACTAAACAATTGTTGTTCCTTTTGCGTGCCTGTTGTTCCTTTGAACGAAACAATTTTTGTTCCTTTTGCACGCCTGTTGTTCCTTTTTGCACACCTATTGTTCATTTTGTTGTTCCTTCCCTACATTGTTGATAAAACGCTAAACCTTTCCTTTGGGATACAAATTTCACCAAATAATTTTCACCAGCATTATTTCTAACGATCTATCATTATTTTGTGGATTATCTCCCATACCTTATCAAATTGTTTTTTTGGATCACTTTCTTTGAAATATCTTAAACCTTGTTCATAACCTGTAACCACCATAATTCATTTATTTTCCCTTATACATTACACTTAAATGATATATTTCCTTTATAATTAATAAGGAGCTACATCAAACTTTTACTTGGCATCCTTACACTTCTTTACACCATCCCTTACTCAAGCAGTAGATGAGCCTCCCTTCATACACTTAAAAAATAAAAAATAAAAATAATCAATAAAATTTCTTTCTTTTCTCACAAAGGATAGGGGGTCTCATCAAGAGCCAACCTACCACGATCATTGGATACTAACCTAAGTGACATTCCCACTATGGCTACCACACCAGGGCAATGGCCTTTGACATTTTCTTTTGTCAAAGGGCAAGAGGTCTCATCACGAGCTGACTTGTTCACTTAAGTTACACTCTAGTGAGTGGCATTATCATCATCTAGATACCAAACCAGTATAATGGTCTTTTTCGGAATAACTTAAAAACTTAAAAACTTACCAAAAAAAAAAAATCTTTCTTTTTCCCACAAAGAATAGGGAGTCTCATCATGAGCCAACCTATCATGATCATAGAAAAATAACCTAAGTGACATTCCCACTATGGCTACCACACCAGGGCAATGGCCTTTGACATTTTCTAGTCAAAGGACAAGGGGTCTCATCACGAGCCGACTTGTTCACCTAAGTTACAATCTAGTGAGTGGCATTATCACCATCTGGCTACCAAACTAGGATAATGGTCTTTTTGGAAAAAATGATTCAAACAAGTATCAAGGATACAGGCTCATCTCAGGGTTAAAAGGCAACCCTATCGAGGCTATGGATGCCTACTGGCAATAGTGGCTCTGCCTGTGGTATGTAAATTCACCTTAAATGCCAAGTTTCTGCGTGTTTGTAGATTTCCTTCACTCAATAACAAGGCTATCATTTTGGTTGTATTCAATGAAATGGAAAAGTAACAACACTATGATATGTGGGTTATTATTTAAATGAATAGATTTAATTTATTCGGCGTATGTATCCTTAAAAGAATTATTTTGAGTATAGGTATATTTCAATTCCACAAAAGAGGATTAACGTTTAATGATTACCATTAAAATATGTTGTTTGAAAATAAATCATTGGTCCCCATTGATGGAGGCAGTACAATCATTACTTCTCACCATCAATACCTACATTCATTACTTTCCCCCATGTTGACGATTGAGGTCAACCTTTCTATTAATGAGGGGATTGGATGCTCGACACGCTTCTCGATAAAGATAGTAATGATTGTAATAAATACCTTCATTTGTATACATTTGTTGTCTCTGATATTTGTTATTCTCGGTAATTTTTCCTCCAAGCTGGTCTAACCAAGTTTGCTACCAGGAATGATAGTCGTCCATATTTTCTCACAAAATGGGTGATAGAGGTGTGCACAGGGAGCCGAATTTACTAAATATTATAGAGAAAGCAAGAGACATCCTGCACTAGATGGGGTGGACAGAGTACTTCAACCGTCTGCAAGGATATGACACGAATGTCACACTTGAATTCTTTCAGAATCTGCAGGGAGAAAACTCTATGGTGCGGGGCATACAAATCTTAGTCACCCCGGAAATCTTAGCAGAGGTCACATGCCTCTCTAACACGGGCATTCAGTGGACAGGAAGATACACAGCATTGAAGGAAGCTATGGAAACTTTCACAGACCCTAGGGAAGAATTGGATAAGAAGGGAAAGGGACTCAATCCTAGTACCCTCAAAGAACCATGGAAGGAACTTGCAGGGATAATTCAGCAGTACATCACTTGTGATGGATGATATGACGTAATTCGACCTCGCCACCTCAAATTTCTGGAAGCTTTAAAACAATAGAAATTGAAGATAAACGAGAAGAGGAGACTACTTCCCAAAGAGAAATCCCATCTCCTCAAACTGAAGCTGAGGCAGACCCTACCCAAATCACAGAGGCCTAGACCTCACAAACACATGCATTAACAAAAAAGAGGAAGAGAGAAACAACTTCCCCTACAACCATCATTCAGACAAGGAGAAGAAGTAGACAAATCCAGGAAACAACTGAAGCAATTCAGGGTACAACAAAACAACCTGAAGAACTTCAGAATTCTACAGAACAGTCTCCACATGAGAATGCTCAAGGAATTGAGCAAGAAGAATAGACCTCACAAAGGAATGATCAGGAAGACACCCAACCGACATTAGAGCATATGACAGAACAATTTATGAAGAGATATGAGGTAGAAATAGCCTAGGTTTTTGGAAGCTTGGGAACCTCAATTGACAAAGGTGCAAATAATCCAAAAAAATGCCCAGAACAAGCCTCCTCTTCAAAACTAGTTGAAGATTTTCCTGATATTGAAATGTATTTTCCTGAGGACAGAGCACAGGAAGAACCTCATTTTGAAACAAGAAGCCCTCTTGGACATACAAAACATTTGGAAGGAACAGAGGAACAACCATCTATTGGCCAGAATGAAGAATACCTTGAGACCTCTCATAAACAAAAATCATCCAAGAGCCATAAGAAAATTAGAAAGTTAAAAAAAGAAAACAAACTATTGAAGAAAAAGGCTAAGAAGGTTGAAGTACTAAAGCAGAAGGTGGTTAAACTCAAGGAAATTATTAAGGAATTGAGGAAACAACTAGAACAGGAAGATAAGGCCCACAGAAGAAAGAAGAACAAAAAGGCCAGAGTGCAAGGAAGAAACCCTCTTCCTAAAGAAGTAGTCAGTACAAATTCTGTATGGATACAGACAGACCCTGAAGAAATAATAGTAGAAGAAACAATAGCTCAAAATGAGGAAGCAATTCCTTTAGAAACACACGAAAATATGACAGCTACAAAAGAAATTGATGCTGAGGTGCAGACAGACACCCCAATATTAGAGGAAATAGCTCAACTCCTTGAGCAAAATTCTACCATCAGGAGATTAGAGGAAGAATTGATGTAGTATCAACAATCCCTGGTTCAAAACAGAAATGAATTACTGACTATGGCAGAGCACCAAGCACTCCAGTCCCAGAAACAGAGTGTTATTGTGGACAGGCTAGAAGCAGAGCTTACACAGGTCCAACAAGCATTAACTCAATCCAGGGAAGATATGGGTGCTATGGAAGAATACCAAGCATCTGAATCTCAAGCACAGGGTGTCACCATTGATAAATTAAAGGTAGAGATGGGACAAGCCCAACGAGCATTGGCTCAACACCAAGATGAGATGGTAACTAGGGCTGAATATCAAAAGATTGTTAAACAACTGAAGGACATGACAACAACAGAGGGTGAGACCTATGTTGCGCTCACCAGAGCCCAAGGGAAGATAAAAAAGGTACAAACCCAATTAGAAAAAGCTTTGGAGAAAATCAAAGAAATCTGTGATGTCTACTCTAATGTTATTAATTGCAAAGCCCCTGCCACCAATTACACTTTATTCTTGCTGGAACGATATTTGTTATTAAGAGTGAAGGCCATCAGAGCAGGAAAACCTATTTCATTTTCCAATGTACCTAACTTATTTCATGTTTCAGAGAGCAGGACGAAAAGGTACAATACTTTTTGTGTGAATTGTACTTTCATAATTTCATTCTAGAAGAAAAAATGGAAGATAACCCTGGCCCATTCATAGGTGATATAGAGTTTCATGCATTTCTGTCATTTACTCAGAACCAAGTCAGATGGGGTAAAGCTCATAAAACCTTCCTAAAGAGGGAAGCTGGGCTAGATCTTTGGGTTAGGGGAGAACCTCCAAAGCCCTTTCCAGTCATTATGAGACATAAAACCTTTATGAAAAGAAGGGTGGTTGTAGACTCCTTAACCCCTATCCATCTACAGGTTATACATTCAGGTATCACTTGTTTTAGGGAGCTTAAGGAGGAAGCTCTTGTTTCTTCTACACTGAGATGGGATGCCTCCTCCAGTGAAGTAAAGAGTAGGGAACCCTTTGGGTACAGGAATTTCTTTGCAGCTACCTACATAATGGAGAGGTATTCTAGATTGCTCCAAGAGGAAGGGCCTGCTTGGATTGGATGCAGATATAATCCCCCTATCATCTGGTTCCCTCCAGAAAGTTACCAAAAAGATTATCAAATTAACAAGAAGAGGGAGGATGCTGCTTTTGGAGAACTCAAAAGAAGAAATGGGTTCAAAAGGCTTGGTGAACCAACCTTTCCATTTTACAACATTACTGCTTTACATGTAAAATCTCAGCTTGCATGAGGACATGCAAGAAGGTAAGCTAGGGGGTATGTTAGGTTATGAAAAAGGTATAAATATCTTCTTTTTTCCCATATTTCATGATATCATCTTGATTGACTTTTCGGTTATTTAAGATCAAATAGAATAGAAAATGAATAATATACTCTTTAGCATTGTTGTTGAAGATTAGATTACATAGATCCTAAATATGATTGGAATTGTCTTGTTTTATTGTAGGATTGGTTAAATATTGTCAAACCCAAGATAGCAAAGAGAATCTTGAAGATGCACAAGCTATTGGAGGTTGAAGACTTTATGGCACAAGGCAGTTTTGAAGATGATCGAGTTGCTTATTGTAATAGTAAAGAAATCCTAAGGATCTCTTGATCCTTAGGATAGCTTAATTTACCTAGATTATTGTAACATATAAGGGGTAAATAGGTCTTGAAAAGATGTAGAAGAATTGCACCCAAGAACTTAGAACTTAGAATTGCTATGCGTTAGCAGTTTTGGTAAAATGTTGTACCAACTATAAAATCAATAGAAGCTTCGAGCGGTTTTACCATTTCTATATACTGAATTTCAAATAGCAGTGCTTCTCAGGACCAAGGGTCGAGTCTAAAGGAGCTACTGTTCGACCTGTAATTGTATCAGTTCAATTTCTGTTTTATGATTTGATTCTCTTTTACAATAGTCAAATGAATGCATAAGTGTGCTGATGATTTCATGTCAATTGCAAGAAATAGATATTCCCTGAAGCATTAGATGATTGTTGTTCCAATTCCTATTACTGAGATTTGATGCATGACGGTTCCTCATAAGTTCACATTTGTTGTTCCTTTCACTTAGTTTACATTTGTTGTTCCTTTTACTTAGTTTACATTTGTTGTCCCTTTCCGTTAGAATATAGTTGTTGTTCCTTTCAATTGAAATATGATTGTTGTCTCTTTTTAATTAGATTACAGTCTCTGTTTCTTTCCATAGATAGAGTAATTCTCCTTTTTCTTTTCAGCAATTTGATTCATAATAATAGTCATTTATGCAAGTCTTTATCTAGATTCAATTACTACTCTTAAAATGAATTCAATAGATTAATTAGTTCATTTCCATTGCACAGCTTTGGACTTCAATTCCTAGAATCTTTAATGAATGTTTGAGGAACTTGATTGTTGATAAACTCATATTTGTTTTCACTACACGATTTTAGCCTCTACGAGTTATCTGCATATACTTTGCCGATATTCTTTGAGATAAAAGACGAATCCTCAGGTTGATAAATTAATGTTAAACTAAGGTTTTTTTAGACATCTTTAGAGTCCAACACCTGACTATAGTCTACGGGAACATATAGACTACTAAGTCACTCCCTGTTGACCTATTCTTGGGAACGCGACATCACACCACCATCCATGCTTGAAATGTCAAGACAATTGTTTTTGTATTTTATTGTTTACCTTTTTTCTAGAGATTTTATAATATAACGTTTCCTAGTTTCAGTTAAAAAAAAAGACAATTAAATATCATATGATTGAAGTGCCATAAGTGAGAAGAGAGAAAAATTGAGCAATAATTATGCCTTAACATATTGCATTCTTCTTGGTACTTGATAGAATTAGAGTTAAGTTAGATCTAACTTAGTATATAATAAAATGGGTTTCTTATTCTATTACAGTCTCCGATGTTATGAAATGCTATATTGAATGATTTAAATTATTATAATGAACATGGTAGATCTGTTTAAATGATATAGTACATTAATTATGCAATGTTACATATGAACAATTAAAATATAAAAATTAATATGATTATAATTTATTTTTTTAAATTTTGTGATGAGTAATTGAAATTTTATTAAAAAAACAAGAAGCTACATCTAGATATTGAAAACAACAGAAACTTTACCACCAAAACATATAATATTGGTGCATAGTATTCAACTGAACAAAACAATATGTTGTATTCATGTTTATATATTGTTGCTTTTTAATTATTGTTACACACCAGTGTGATTTACATGTAGTAATGAACTTGTGCTTACTATGAAAGCACCAGTGCATGAGGGGGGTTGTGCGGCTAGGTTTTGCTAGCCGCATCCCTGTTACCATGGAGATGGGCGAGCGTGGGCGTGATCACTTCCAGGGAGAGCGAGGACTCGGGCGCGGACTAGGGTGAGGGAATGGGAAAGCGTGGGCGAGGGCATGAACTACCAAGGCCAGTAGAATCCGCGGAGCGCCGCAGCGGATGCAGGCCGAGTGTGGGTTTGACAGTGGTGGCGGAAGTGCGTTTTCCCAGAGGGCCTATGGTATGGTGGTGCTCTGCGGAAGGTGGCCTATGGTGGTTGCCTCCTATTTCGGGGCCAAACATCTCTCTTCTTTTACCAAATGTTGTTTTGACCTAAATCGTTACTCCATATGTGCGACTGTCTTAATCTTTGGAGCGTTGGTGGAGGCTTTCGAGGTTTGTTGTAATGGGGGTTTTCTTCCTCTCTTTGGTTTTTCTAAACCCTCTTGACCTCTTCCACCTTGGCTAGAAGAGGTTTTGGACCAGAGCTTTGAGGTCCACATCGGGGGCATGCGGTGTATTGTTTAACACTTTGAGGTCCTTTGGGGGCGTGCGGTGTTGGATAAACACTTTGAGGTCCTTTGGAGGCATGCGACATCTAGTTTAGTTTCTTTTATGTTGTTTGTTGGGGTTTTTACCCCTGTTTTGTTTCTCTTTTTCAGCCTATGTGCTGGTACTGGTGATTTTCTAGTTTCTTTTGGGGATGTAGTAGTATTTTACTGAGCATGGTCTATGGACTAGTTATGCTATGATCATCTGTTATGGTCTTGAAGATGTAAAAAAATTATATTTTCAGTAATATAATTTGAGCGAATTTTCTATTGGAAAAAAAGAAAGCACCGGTACTTCAAACTATGACAACACCACCATTACTTTTAAAGATATTGCTACCTTCATCATTAGTATTATTGTTACCACTACCAAGACTTAACAGTGCATAAAGATATATATGCAAAATCGCTAACTAATTAATCATACACTTTGGAGTTTTAGAAATATTTAGTACACATCAATTCTTTCAAAATATATAATACACACCAATATTTTTAAAATATATAATAAACATCGATACTTTCAAAATATGTAATATGCATCTTTTTAATGCACATTGGTGTTTTCAAAGTATATAATACAAATAGGTGTATGTTTAGTGTGTATGGATGTGGCTTATTGTTTGAAAGACGTGCTCAAAAGAAAACCTCCATTAAAATCTCTAGCTACTCAGACTTTTTAGTTATAAAGAAAATCCACTAAAACCTTTTATTTCTTTTCTCATATTTTCATCAAACTCTATAACATAAAAACCTCTGCTAAAATCTTCTCAACATGAAATTTCCCTTATAATAAATTTAAGATGCTGGCTAGGAAGTATGAAATATGAATACATATGAAATTAGTGTTTGAACATAACAAGTTATATGTTTTTTAAACATAGAACAATGTAACCTTTATTGGATTATAGAAATGGATGATTGATTCACTTCATCCTCCGAGTGAGAATCCTACTCTTCAATACACTCTTATACTATATTATGATAATCTTTAATTATATTTATTATGATCCTCTAATTTGTCAAGTAGCTACAAGGACTTGGATAACGTCAACATTATCCTAGTTGTATGGATAATAAAGGAAGCAGAGTCGGTAAGAAAAGGTTTAGTTGAATCACTTTTTATCCCTAGTAGGGAATGAAACGACAAATAAGCCGAGGTGGATATCATTCTATTTTTACGTATGCACATACATGTAATCGAAGAGGACACTTCAACTTGCTCTCTCATATCTCTTTCTTTTCTATCAAGGAAAGTGAATTAAGAGGGAAACATGGAATGAACCACAACATGCATATTATAATGATAGCGTAACTCTCACGCTAGCTGCCATTTGGCGAGGGCCCGTCTATATATAGAAACACACATTAACACATTAAGATGGATATCTTCACCACTTTGGAACAACTTAGCAATAAAGATGCATTTTTGCATTTAAAATGTGTGAAATAAATACAACTAAGATTGTTTAAGGTCATAATCAAGCAATGGATTTACAAGGGAATAAGATAGTAGATGGGGTAGGAGATATCACCTTCATGAAACAAAACATAACTCTTATTTTTCTTTAAATTTATCTAGAAATACTATAACCCTAAGCCTCACATCGATATAGAATCATTGGGTAAATAAAAGTCACTTATTGAAAATGACTTTTTTTTTTTGTTTTTTTTCCAAAAACAAAAAATTTTCATGTCTACAATTGTTATTAAGATCAAAATAGACTTTTGAGCCTTCATTGTTTCTTTTGTTAATAGCATATTTCCAATTCCACTTGTGATAACAATTGATTTCGAAATACTTATAAAAATGGACCTATTTGAAGTTTCTATTATTATAAGAAAAACTTGAGTATGTGGTTTTCTTCGATTAAATGATCATTGTCTTTGTTTTCTTTGTATAAATAGACATTTTGTAGTTACTGCAAAAATATTTTAGAATTTCAAGTTGTTTAATAATATTAGAGGAGCTCCTTGCTACGATAACAACATCATCTTCATATAGAAGGTGATGATGATGACTAACCCTACTACTTTATTCCTACACAACCTTTTCTTCATGTAATCAACTAACTTGTCAATATAAATACTGAAAATAGTACGCAATAAATGGTAATTTTGCTTGAAGCCTATATTATAATTGATTTCCTCTTATCATCCCTGATTATTTCTAAACTTGTCAAAGAACATTTTGTATATCCTTATCACTGAAACCCTCAATCTAAAAGGGGGTCTAATATCTTGTAGCCTCTATTAATGGTTATTTATGGGAATTGTGTCAAAAAAAAATTTAGTCAACAAAACAACAAAATATATTAACCTTGTTATTTTGACAATCTTCTACTTTAATCTTGGAGTGATTAGATAGTCTAAGGTTGAATGGTCACTTTCAAAACCATATTTCCCCTTAGATCTCTAATCATGGATTTCAAACCACGAGATAATATTCTTCTCCAATATTAATCCATACAACTTAGCTAGAAGAGGAATTATCATAATTGTTGTATAATTTGAAGGATTATTTTTGTCAGAAATTTTAAAAATATGAACAATAAGGCTTTCTATCAAATTCTTAGGAAAACCTTCCTTAATTGCTAGATTAAAAAATTATGAATTTAAGGAAAAAGAATGGAGTCTCTTATCTTTAATATTTCAGTGTGATAACTTGCAATGTCTTAGCTTTTCCCTTCGCAAGGCACTTAAATCCAAACCTAATGTATTCTATAATGGATATGAATCAAGTCAACTTTAAGGTAGACATATTACTTTTCCTTCTTAGCTAACACTAGTAATAGCTAGTGTAACATTCCAGTTTTAATCTTTGTGAATTGTAATGTAAATGTACACATGTTAAATAGGTTGGTGAGCCAATATGTTTTGGGCCAGAGTGCCTAGCATTGTAATCTATACATACCTTGATTAATTAAAAATACATTTCTAGCTAAGATATGAGATGGATGATAAAATTGGGGGGCTATGGTTCCACAATAAAGGGGGATAAAAGGGTGTTTTGAGGGAAAATACAGCATGCCTAGAATCCCATGTCATTTTCCTAAAGTAAATTTCCATTACCATATAATCCTTCTTTGAATTATCAAACTAATCATAGAATGAGAAGTATAGGTTGAGTACCTTCATGTAAGAGGTTGGTGGGGAAAGTCATCTCACCTATTTATGATAGCATGGGTTGAGTACAACCACATTTTGGGAATTGTGAGAGTCAAACACGCATGGGAGAACTAGAAATTCTAGTAGGAAAAGAACACAAACTTTTGGGACAACAAGAGGAAAGGAAAAGGAGAGATAGATGCTGAAAATAGAAGGAAACCATAGTAGGCATTGAAGAAAATCCTGTTGAATATGAGAATTACCTGGAAAATAAGGTTTTTATTTCTGGAAGGAATATTTCTATTGAGAAAATGCTCAAGAGCCTTGAAAAAGTTGATGTGAGAACTCCTGTTACAACTGAGATTCCTAGAGTCCACAACTAAGAGATTTCTTGGCTAACTTGTGTTAGAGACCTGGAGGGAAGTGGGAGAGCCTAGGGAACTATGTGGAAGAGAAGGGGATCCCATTCCTTAGGTTGTGCAGGTTGAGGAGAAAAGGAGCTAGTGGATTGGAATTGTTGTAGGAGTTAGTATTCTGGGTATTGATCTATTGAGTGGACAATAGCCAACCTTAGGAGGCATTCCTTCCTTATGGACTCATATCCCTAGCTTGGGGGTGGATTTCTATTGAAATAAATGGAACAATAGGCCTATTATTGGGAGGAACATCCCTCATATGTAGTTAGTTGGTGACATTTACTTATGAGATAAGTGTGTCATTCACCATTTTTATTTATTGTGTTAATGCTATGTTTTGTTTTTTTCCTTTTACTGTGTGTTTTTAATGTTGTGCATGGATAAATAAATTTCATTCACATTTTCAAAATTGTTGATAGTTTCATGAGTGTTTTGTATCATGTTGCATGCATTTGTTTTATATTGGTATCCAATTTCTTTCTTTGGGTTTGGTAGTGGGTATGCTCCAAGTTGGTATCAAAGAATAATTTGTATTAGTGTGGCCCAACATGCGATTTGGGTATGATATAAGTGGTATTATAGCTTAGGTTGGAACACTAAACTTGCAGGGGCCTGCTACAAAACAACATAGTTTTTATTTGCATGGAACTTGGGTGAAATTAATTTATCCCAACCTAAGGAATCAGAGTCAAATTCCCTGAATTTTGATTTTTACAAGAGGATTATCTGGTCTAGACATTGATATGGCCATTAAGGAG
The DNA here is from genome assembly GCA_010110895.2 of Picea sitchensis. Lineage (NCBI taxonomy): Eukaryota > Viridiplantae > Streptophyta > Pinopsida > Pinales > Pinaceae > Picea > Picea sitchensis. Next base: position 174,335 of record SNQJ01S0014102.1, read on the forward strand.
TCAAAATTAGCTCATAGGTTCGAGTTTATGGTTTTCACAATAGCCACGAGCTCAAAATTTTGGAAAAATGACTAAGGAAAAATACATGACTTTTTTGCGATACAATGGGTATCACATGAAAAATTTATTGTTCTGATACAATGTGTATCGTATGGAAATTTTTTTCCATGTGGTACGGTATTTTTCGTCGGGAATAAAAAAAATTGGGACTTAAAAATTTCAAGAAAAAAAATGGGTAGATTTCTCGTATCCCAAGAAAATATTTTCTTGCGGTGTGATGTATTGCACCAAGAAATGTTTCTAGTGAAATACACCACACAAAAATAAATGATGGGATGTGATAAAGGGAGAAGATGAATGATATTGCAAGAAAATAATTTCTTGCAATGCAAAGTATAACACCTAAATATGTTTATGGTGTGATACACCGCACAAAAAGAAAATGTGGCGATGCAATACACCACATGAAAAAATAGTTTTGAGATGTGACAAGGGACAAGGAAGAAGAAAAAGAAGGAAGACTTAGTTCATTTTGAGAAAAATCCAAGGTTTTTCTTGTATCACATGAAAAGAAAACGTTGTGATGTGATACACCATGTGAAAAAAAACCTTGGGATGTGATAAAAGAAGGAGGCGCATGCTTGTCGCAAGAAAAATATTTTGAGAGATGCAATATGTCGCACTAGAAAAAGAATCCGTGCAACACATCACATATAAAGTAAATATTTTGATGGGGTAAGTAAGGGAACACTCTCACAGGAAAAAAACCCTTAAAGGAATTAGAGAAGAAAATGATGAAAAGAAAGAAAAGAAAAAGGCCCATATCATAGGGAGGAAAATATTGGCAATGCGATGAATTGCACGAAGAATATTTTATGGTGTGATACACCACATGAAAAAAATATTTTAGTGAAATAAAAGAAGGAAGGAAAGTCCCTTATCGTGAGAAAATATTTTATGGCCACGCGATACGTAGCACAATGAAACTTTTCACATGCGATAAATATCTTTGGGATAGTGCGATAAAGGGAAAGACACAAGAAAAATTTCTAAGTAAATACTTAACATAAGATAGAAATTTTTCACTGTGTGAGATATCGCACAAATAAAATTTTCATGTGCGATAAAGAAAAGAGATCACATGAGAAAATATTTCTCATACGACAAGGAAAGGAAACAAGAAAAAATGAACAAAATTTTTCTAAGTATGAGAGTGTCACAAGGAAATATTTTTAGGACATATGATGTGTCATGTCAAAAAAATATTTCCAAGCGACACATTGCAAAAGAAAAAATTCACATGCAACACATCACAAAAGACAAGAAAAGAAAGGAAATGAAAAGGAGGATAAAGATTATAAAAAAAGAAAAAAAAGTTTGGAGACAAAAACTTGTTTCGATCATAATAGGAGAAAATCAACTCCAAATCAAATGAAATTTTGGGGTTAAGTCTGCAATGTCAATACCTATAAAAGTTCTAGTGAATACCACTCGCCAATTCTGCTTCAATTTTCTAGAATTGGAAAATTAGAGATTTTTGAAGAATAGGGTGGAACTCTTTGACAAAGAACGTGTTATTGATGAAATTGATATAGTTAGCCTATGCAGAATACATGAAGATATCTATTTGGGTATTTGGCCAAATTCCAAAGGGTTTGGAGTGGAGGCACCAAAATAAGGAAAACTCCACTATTCTAGGAGAGTTTTGGGGAATTTTTTAAATCTTCAGAGGAGGAAAAGGGACCCTATATCAAAAATATAGAAAATATTATTTACTTGACATTCTACCTCCTCAACAATATGGACAAATTTGTCTTGCTAAATTTGTCTTATTTTTTTCTCTATTTGGGAGATAGCCATTTTTATTAAAAAATCGAAGACTGGAGAAAATGAAAAGAGGACAAAGTTGACAATTTTCAATCGATGAAGAATTTGAATGGGGCATTAGATACCCATTCATAAATTTGTTCTGTACTCAAAATTAGAAATAATTATCAACACCTAATACCAAAAAATTATTGTTTATCTCCATATTTTCCTCTATCAATGACATAAAATGGCCTCTTAGATAGATGTCACTAGTGAGAAAAGGGCACAATTGAGTAGAAATGGAAAAATTCATAACTTTAATCTTAGAATTCAAATCGAGGCATGAGTATAGTTGTTGGAAATTGAATCGAAAGTAAAACATGACAGAAGGTTCAAGTTCTCCAAGGAAACATCTAGTTGCTTTAGAAAGTTGCAAAAGAAATGATATTTGACTTAGTGAATAGTGTAATTCTTTAATATGAAAGATTTCCAAAATAGCTTTATTTTTGGAAAAACGATTTTCAAAGGACAGAGGTGCATGATAGATGGGAAGATTGAGTAGGGAAGGATACATATAATTCATGATGGTTCTCGTGTAATGGTCTGGAGACACATTGGAAGTGTAACAAACCGACAATAAAAACGGGTTGAGTTTTAATAACATGGTATTGTTGATGAGTAGGAAACACTCAAGAAGAGTGTGTTAAGTTAAGGGGTTATTAACAAGATGATCGAATATCATAAATGAATGTTGTGTGGGTCTATTTCATAATATAATTCTAGAGTGCAATCATGAAGAAAAGAGCTATGAGAATCAATGAAATTGGTTATTATGTACAACCAATGAACCATGACAATAGTAAAAGTTATAGAGAAGATAATAAAAGGTTGATAAGATCTCTGGAGGAGTAGAACCAAATTAATATTGAGTTGATACAGACTCTAAATGACTTGCAAAGGAAA
>SNQJ01S0014103.1:2189-40695 GCA_010110895.2 Picea sitchensis
TATAAATAAGATAGACATGAACGCATAATATTGATTAGTATGATACATTTATTAAACAAGTGCAAGCAAGGAATGGACAAGTATGAAATCGGTTAGACAGGTTTCAAAATAAGGTTACAGGGGGTTCTTAGTAGAGGTGAGGGCTGGCAGTCAAATTGTATGTCTCGAAAATTTTAACTGCAAAATGCGTAAAAGAAAAGAGTGCAAGTAAGGAATGGCCAAGTATGAAAAGTGGTCGGATGGGTTTCAAAATAGGGTTATAGGGCATTCTTAGTAGAGGTGAAGGCCGACGTTCAAATTGGCAGGGACAGGAAAAAATGATTAGGAATTGGATATTTCGTGAACCCGCCAGCCTGACGATCCACGAAAGAGATTCAGACAAATGACGAAGTATGGAAAGAGGATAGATGGGCTTGAAAAATGGGGTGACAATAGTTCGCCAGTAGACATGAGGACCCGACTGTCAAATTGTAGCTCTCGAAACTTATGAGTGAAAACTGTGTAATAGGGAAGAGGATAGGATGTGAGAGCTCGGTTGTAAATTTGTATATCGTGGAAGTCTCGGTGCTCTTTGGAGGTCACAGAACAATGGAAGTGTAACTAGAGACGACCTACCCAGGAATCCATGATCGAAAATGTGGCTAGGTATGGAGTGGGGAAGCGGTCAGTTGGAGTCGCGATATAAAAGAACGAGTGAAAATGTGAATCCATGAGTCTGCCAACCCGCCCAACTAGACATTTTTGGTAAAACGACTAAGTAACATGAGGGAAAAAGTAGAGGGAAAAGAGAAACGAGAATTTGGTTAAGTATAGAAGAGGGAAAAGAAGGACTAATCTATTCAAATCTATAATAGATATCCCATTTCCTGGCAAGATCATTTCTGCTTGTTTCTGAAGAAGTTGTAAACTTATTGCATATATTTGGAAAGAAGTGTGAAGGTAGTGGATACAGGAAAAAATGACTAGGAATTGGAAATTGTCTGAACCTTCCAACCCGACGATCTGCCAAAGAGATTCTAAGAAATGGCCAAGTGTGGAAAGCGGTCGAACAAGCTTCAAAATATGGTGACAAGGGTTCCCAAGGAGACGTGAGGCCCCGTCGTTCAAATTGTATGTATCAAAACTTTTGAGAGAAAAATGTGTAACATGAAAGAGGGGATGATTTGGGAGTTCAGAAGTCAATTTGTACATTGTGAAAGATGGGGTGTTGTTTGCAGGTCAAGGAACACTGCAGGAAGTGTAGTCCGGCTATCCAGGAAACCACAAGAAAAAAAATAGCTGAGTATGTAATAGGGAAACGATATACAAATTATACCTAGTATATTGATATTTGTAATAGATATCCCATTACCTGGAAGAATATTTTTTGCATGTTTCTGGCCAAATTGTCTACAAACAATTACTATGACTATTTCCTGGAGGCATGGTGAGCTGTTAGGATTAAATCTCAGCTATTTCAAAGTTGGAAAGAAGTGAGAAAGTGGTGGGCACTGGAAACAATGACTAGGAATTGGAGGTGCGAAAGAGATTCCAAGAAATGTCCAATTATGGAAAGTGGACAAACGAGGTTGAAAATGTGGTGACAGTAGTTGCCCAGGAGATGTGAGGACCCGAAGCTCAAATTGTAGGTCTCAAAAATTTTGAGTGAAAACTGTGCATCACAGAAGAGGGTATGATGTGGGAGTTTGACAATGAATTTGTCTATCATAGAAGTCTAGGTGCTTTTGCAGGTCATGAAACAATGGAAGTGTAATGTAGAGCACGTCTGCTTGGAAATCCATGATTTAAAAAGTTGCTAGGTATGGAATGGGAAGTGGTTGGTCAGAGTCGAGATATAAAAGAAGAAGTGAAAATGTGAACCCGTGAACCTGCCAACCCACAAAAATAGACATTTTCAGAAAAATGACTAAATAACTAGAAAGAGAAAGTAAAGGGGAAAAACAAATAGGAATTTGGTTAAGTATAGAAGAGGGAAAGGAAGGGCTAATATATTAAAATATGTGTATAATGGAAGACTTTTGAGTTCAAACTGTGTTTCATGGAAGAGGGTATGATGTGGGAGTCTGACAGTAAATTTGTATATCGCGGAAGTTCGGGTGTTGTTTGCAGATGACAGAACAATGGAAGTGCATTGTAGAGCCCACCTGACCAGAAATCCACGATCTCAAAAGTTTCTAGGTATGGAGTGGGAAGCAATTGGTTGAAGTCAGGATATAAAATCACAAGTGCAAATGTGAACCCGTGAGCCTGCCAACCCACACAGCTAGACATTTTCGGAAAAAATGACTAAATAACCAGAAACAGAAACTAAAGGGGAATAAAAAATGGGAATTTGGTTAAGTATAGAAGAGGGAAAGGAAGGGATAATATATTAAAATATGTAATAGATATTCCATTTCCTAGCAAGATCTTTTCTTTATGTTTCTGGAGTTGTCAGCGTTAAACTTCAATTATTGCATACTTGAAAGAAGTACGAAGGTGGCGACCACATTAAAACACGATTAGGAATTGGATATTTTGTGAACCCGCCAACCTGACGATCCGAAAAAGAGATTTGGACAAATGATGAAGTATGGAAAGCGGACGGACGGGCTTCAAAATGGGGTGAAAATATTTCCACAGGAAACGTGAGGACCCGAAGGTCAAATTGTAGATCTTGAAAATTGAGTGCAAACTGTGTAATGGGGAAGAGGGTATGATGTGAGAGTCTGGTTGTAAATTTGTATATTGCGGAAGTCTGGGTGCTCTTTGGAGTTCACAAAACAATGGAAGTGCAATATAGAGCATGCCTTCCCAGAAATCTGCATCGGAAATGTGCCTAGGTATGGAATGGGAAAGCAGTCGGTCGGAGTTGCGATATAAAATCACTTGTGAAAATGTGAATCCATGAGTCTGCCAACCCGCACAACTAGACATTTTCGGTAAAACGACTAAGTAACAAGAAGCAGAAAGTAGAGGGAATTGAAAAACATGAAGTTGGTTAAGTATAGAAGACAACAAATAAGGGCTAATATATTCAAATCTGTAATAGATATTCCATTTACTCGCAAGATATTTTTTTTATGTTTCTGGAGTTGTATACTATTGCATATACTTTGAAATCCCCATTGCAAAAAACTGATTTTCTACTCCAATATTTTATTCACTTACTCAAGTGTAATAAAAGGTAGGGATAGAATCCTTGCAATTCAAGTAATTGTTTCCCCACATGTATATTACTTCTCTGGATGATTGTACCTACCCAAGACACAAGAAAAGACATTTTGAAATGATATATGTTAGTTGGATAAGAAAGTTAAGCTTTATGTCCCTAATTTTCATTAGTATATCTCATTTTATATCAGCAAATAAAACATCTAAAATCATCATATAAATATCTAAACTAGTTATGTAAATCAACATCAAACTTAGCAATGAATATAGGCTGAAAATTGACACTTAAGGACTAAGAAAAGATGGTTGTTGTAAACATGCATTTTATGCCGAAAATTGGAGCCTTATGTCTGTATCATTCAGTAGCATGCATCAGTGAAATGAACCATGTAAACGTGCCAAGGAGTAGCTCAAAAGATACGCCCTAGTTAGTAGAGTAAATGACCAAAATTAGAGAGCTAGTCTAGGGTTAGTTTAGGAGTTTTGAGAGTGTTAGTAGCTAGGGTTATGCAACCATAATGGTTGTATGTTATAGAGAGGGGAATCCCTTGTGGGGGAGGACTCCTCTCAATGAGACAAATCAACTTCAAGCAAGAAACCTTCCAAAAGACCAAAAATTGTGTTTCCCATGTCAATGATATTATATCTCTAATGCAAACAAGTATGACTAGTTACTTTACTATTGGGTTAGTGGGGTCAAAAGGAGCTTATAGAAGCTACTTCCTTGGGGGTGTAAGCCCTTTTACTTCTCAAGGAAATTTTCTCTAGACTAGGGTTTAAGCTAAGAGGGTGTATTCCCTTATACTTCTCTCAACAAAACCTTGTAAAATCAATAAGATGAAGCATAAAGTTATGAATAATAATGTGGTTGTTTATGCCCTTATACTTCCCACCTAGTTCCTAGCACAATAACCTTGACTTGAAACAAATGATAGCAAGAAAAGTAAAAACCATACCAACTCAAGGAAAAATGCCAAGATAATCCACCACAGTAGAAATATAATAGCCTTCCAAGGCTAGCGCATCACTTCTTCCATCAAACATTCATAAGATAGACATACACAATTAAAAAGAGATAAAAGAGCCAAGATAGACAAAAATTTTAGACCAAGTCCTCTCAGAAGAGGGAGAGTTATGTTTAAAATGAGATCTTATGATCTCTATTTATACAAAATGTAGCTAACATATCTTGTCCATAAACTAAGGAGTAAAACACAATATTAGGGGTTAACAACCCTAATCTTTCCCCCTTAANTTCAAGCAAGAAACCTTCCAAAAGACCAAAAATTGTGTTTCCCATGTCAATGATATTATATCTCTAATGCAAACAAGTATGACTAGTTACTTTACTATTGGGTTAGTGGGGTCAAAAGGAGCTTATAGAAGCTACTTCCTTGGGGGTGTAAGCCCTTTTACTTCTCAAGGAAATTTTCTCTAGACTAGGGTTTAAGCTAAGAGGGTGTATTCCCTTATACTTCTCTCAACAAAACCTTGTAAAATCAATAAGATGAAGCATAAAGTTATGAATAATAATGTGGTTGTTTATGCCCTTATACTTCCCACCTAGTTCCTAGCACAATAACCTTGACTTGAAACAAATGATAGCAAGAAAAGTAAAAACCATACCAACTCAAGGAAAAATGCCAAGATAATCCACCACAGTAGAAATATAATAGCCTTCCAAGGCTAGCGCATCACTTCTTCCATCAAACATTCATAAGATAGACATACACAATTAAAAAGAGATAAAAGAGCCAAGATAGACAAAAATTTTAGACCAAGTCCTCTCAGAAGAGGGAGAGTTATGTTTAAAATGAGATCTTATGATCTCTATTTATACAAAATGTAGCTAACATATCTTGTCCATAAACTAAGGAGTAAAACACAATATTAGGGGTTAACAACCCTAATCTTTCCCCCTTAACAAAGAAATATTAAAAAATTCAGTTAAAATTTCACTTTTTGCACAAATAAAACCTTAATTTAGGAGGACGTCACCCCTTTAGGGGACATTTTTCCACTTTGAGGAAGTCGTTGGTGTTGGAGAAGCATGGATAGGCCTCTTAAGGCCACATGTCAAGCATATATTCACTCTCATCTTGGTGAATACCCTTATCCTCCTCAAATTTCCATGTGTCAAAAGAGTGGCACCTCACCACCATGCCCTACCCCCCAAAAGCATGACTTCAAGCTAAAAAAGTAGAACATTTTTCCCCTCCTGGGAATTTTTTTTTGCGAGTAAGGGGTGGGATATATTGTCCAAGTCATCATCAAGGCCTTCCAAGTTTGATCTCTCTCATCTGGCATGCGGTCCCCTTGCATCCAATCTGTGGGCTTGTAGCCCCATGGAATCCCAAGCTAGGCATGTTCTCCCAAAAATGTCCACCAAATAGGTCCTGCTAAGTCAAATGAACATGATCTCCAAGGATCTCAAGTCATAACATCATGATAAGTGAATCCAATCAATAAATAATGCATCCAAGCATGTTAATCCAAGATCAATATATCAAACAATTAACAATTCAAAGACACTATGTGACTTGTCAAGCTTAAATATGGGAGGGTTGATGAGGTGTCCTATTGGGTAGGTCTTGCCCTAGGTCAAGGAGATATTCCAAGATATCCCTCTCTAAGCCATGTAAAGTGCATGAAGTGTTCGGGATCAAGACTCAATGGGCACATGGATCATGACATAGAAGGGGTCATAGTGTCTCATTCATGGGTACCTTTGTAGAGGGTGTGTGGTACCTTCGTCTGCAATGAAAATTTTCCAAGCCCATCAATTTCTTTTTATCTTTCTTTCCTAATTTTATTTCAAAATAGCATAAGGTCACTACCCTGGCATGGTGACCAGATGATGGCAATGTCACCCACAAACACTAGTGGAAATGAGAAGGTCGGCTTGTGATTAGACCTCCTTTATATTAAGCATGAAACTTAGAACCATTACCCTGGTTTGGTGACAAGATCATGGCAATGTCATACCACTAGATATTCACGAACATGATAGGTCGACTCATGATGAGACCTCTTATCCTTCAACTAACCTTTTAAGCATTCTTTATTATATTGTGGGTCCCCTTTACTCAAAGACAAGAGTTTCATTTCTTTCCTGGGTGATCCCTGGGTGAAGCATATGGAAGGTTTATATAATTATTTTATCTTTTACCCATCATCAACCTCTTTGGGCCTTTATTCCCTTCTTCCCATAGAATTAGGGACAACCTATTATTGGGTCAATATACCCTAAAATCCCAAGAGATAAGGAAATGGAGGGGAACAATGATGGAAATTGGTAAGTATGGTTAGGAACAATACGATAGCTCATTAAGGGAGTTCCTAGTAGAAAACCCATCCCCAAGGAAAACCACTTACTAGGGAACAATGTCAACCACCAAGGTGAAGTAGGGAAAACGACATAATGTCCAAGCACATATCAAGAAATCTAGATAAATATAAGATACAACATAATAAAATGGATTAAATATCGAAATGATGTTCACCATAATACTAACTTGTACCTCATGGAGCAAGGCTCACTTCCTTCCGGAAGCTAACTGGTGTTGTGGATGCCATGTTCAAACCTATGACCATTAGTGGTGGTGAGTGGGTTTTCCATCTATGCAAAAGGGTACTTCTAGTCATGTAGTCTCTCAACACTTCATATCTGCAACTTGAGGGCCTCGATACTTGATCTCCTTAGTTATCCACAAAATTGGGATAACGTGAATCATCCTTATTACCATCCACCATGCCTCCATGCCATGCCCCTTATGCAACTAATACTAAATAACCTCATTCTCATGCAATACAGGATCTCGATTCCTCTCTCACGAAAGAAATGCAAAAATAAATTGAATCTACCACTCTTATTTTCTAGTTGGATGCACACATTTCTCTACCCAAATAGGGTGGCCAAATGAAAATGGGATATTTTGGAATATTTCATCCCCAACCTCACTACCAATTACAAAACGTATCTTGGATTGATTGAATCTTATCATATGTTCCTAAAAAAATACCTATTCAAGGATGCAACCTTAGCATGGTAAAATTCTCACTCTAAATTTGAGGCACGATACTATACCAATTCCAATTCTAAGTGAATTAACATTTGGGATGCCTTTTTTTATGTGCTTGAAAGCAATTGTTACCCTCTAGGGTACCTGCAAGATTTGATGTTACAATGGTTGTACTATGGATGCAACCTTAGCATGGTAAAATTCTCACTCTAAATTTGAGGCACGATACTATACCAATTCCAATTCTAAGTGAATTAACATTTGGGATGCCTTTTTTTGTGTGCTTGAAAGCAATTGTTACCCTCTAGGGTACCTGCAAGATTTGATGTTACAATGGTTGTACTATCAGTCAATTTAATCAACTTAAATTCTATACATTTAATTATCAAGTCGAGAGTGTAAGCTTGTGAGATACTAACACTATATGTGCATGGTCTAGCACATGGATGGTTTCTATTCTTTAAGAAGATCCTAGGTTCTGATCTAATTCTTAAGAAAATTCGTTCTTCAAAGTTTAAGTTCTGGTCTAATGTAATTGAAAACATGCATTTTAAGAAAAAAAAATTGTAACTTATGAGAGATAGCACTTGTGCATTGGGATAATAACTTGGTATTTTTATGGCACAAGACACATTGTTTCATTCACCATCAGAATGTTCCTATGACACTAGAAAAAATACAACTTGTTCTCTTAACCCTCAATGGAAGATCTAACATCTGCAAGTATCCATGCAAGTATCCACGCAACATCGAGGAAAGAAATGTTACTCACTATTTAATTAAGAACGAAAATGAACTACCATAAGATTAAGCTAACATAAAAAAATATATAAACTTACTACAATTATAAATATAAAACTACAAGAAATAAAATGGCAACCTGAACCGAATCGGTGGGCCCTCCCAATCGACTACATATTATAAGTCTACTAGTCTAAGGCATACTTAAACACATAGATTTATATTCAAAACATGATCATGGACACTTGTATTAAAGGATTGAAGTTCAACAATACATAAACAGAGTAATAATGGAGCAATGTCACTCTGAATCTCCACAATGTCTGAGCTAAACCATATATACATTTGTTGACAATAGCGCAAAATTAAACCCAAGAATGGATCTCTTGTATCATGCCTTGGACACATCATTTCAACAATGGAAAACATAAAAGATAGAAACCGTTCGATCTTGGATGTTCCTTCTGACAATAATAACTCGAAATTCATTTTAGAGGATATTCTCATGACATATTAATGCATGAGAATATCTCCAAATCTTGTCCACGATCAATTTCGTTTCTTGGATGCATTGTTTGGAGTGTGGTTGACCTCCATCTTTGACCAAGGAAAAATTTCAATTGTGTGAGTCCTAGAATCAGTTTGATTAGCATGTAAGCATGTTGGGGCATTTAGAAGAATAACCCATGTCTTAGATTCCCTCTTGGACGCTTGGGTGTATGCCCAACGTCAAGGTAGGTTACGGGATCGCTTCATGAGTTATAGGACCTCGGATGGTTAACCATCATTAGTAATAAAGTAACTCTAAATCTCCCTAATTCATTAAAAACAATCATAAAGCATTAATTAACCAAGAATATTTACCTTTTGATATTTTGAATGACGTTTACATTGGAAACATGATAAAATGAGTGATAACGTAGTAGGAGGGATGGTTATGGTGGTTCAAAAAGGGTTAACTGGTAGTGAAAATGACGTCAATTTAGAGGCCCAACAATTACATCTACACCAAAATCCAAGTTAAATTATCTAGCACTATATTGTTATCTTTACTAAACTTTGATTCTAAATCTAGACATCAATACCACATAAAATGTACTCATCCTTAAATTCATTTTTGGGTTATTTTCACCTTGAAGTTTTCTTGTTTGATAATCCTATATTTGACAAATCTTTTATCCTTTCTCTAACTATGGAACATAACTAAATCTCAAAACCCCTTCTACTTAGTGGTGCCCCTATCACCATCTCTCTTCCCATTCCTCTATAAATTGTCAAGTACTTAAGTAGAAAGACCCCACTCATACCCAACACCACTTACTTATCAACCCTTCCCATCAAATGTATACATCACCCAACCCCTATGTATTGTCGTCTCATACAACCCTTTTCCCACCTTTTTCACTACCTAATCCTTCTATGTTCCACCACATCAATGTACAGAACAACAAATGACCACCCTCTTAGACACACCTCTTAACCTAAAGACCATTCCTCAAACTTTCAACTTCTCTCCTCCACCACTTACCTCACCCCATACTAGGATATCTTTATCTTTTGCCCATTCAACCAACTCCCATATTTACCAAATACATATACATGCCCTCTCATAAGTGTTCCTAGCAATGAATTAATATAACTAGTTATCCAATGAAGCACCCCTTCTATGAGGCACAAATCTCTTCATCATTATTTTTGGCATATCATTAACATGTATGTGGTTATTCAATTAGTTTGAGGCATCTCTTTCTATCCTATGGGATACTTTCATTTGCATTGTTTATATTTTATTGCATCGCTAAAGTTGTGTGGATTTAGTTTATTATCATTTTAGTAAAGTAGTTATCTAAAGTGGAACCGTTGTAAGATGATAAGAATTCCTTTGGCTAGATGAATAAGCAAGCAATCTATTCTCAAGTCCATTTGTGGCTCCTAATTTCATATGTGAATGACTATAGGTTTGTATTTCTAACAAGATAGTTTTTATTTCATGACATGAGAACTATTCCTTATCAAAGAGAGCCTGTGTGACAAACAAAACCATGTCTGTTGTAGCTAGAAATTCTAGGAATATTGTCTTATATCCTATCATAACAAAATTAAATCATGATTAAATCCCTAACTAAGAATTGTTTACTCGCTCTATCTAGCTAGCAGTGTCATCCTCCTTTTGGGAGTCCTTTGGGATCTCTGATTGAACAAGGTTTGTATACAACTTTTTCTAAGTAGATAAAATAATGAAATTGGTCACTCAAAGTAATAGATCTTGAATTTCTAAGAAAGATTACTAAAATTATAGGTATTTAATTGGAGGATTGATATGGAACATCAAGAATCACATTCCATTCTCTCATATCAACAATATGTTTACCACACTCAACATTGATTTTTTCACAAGATTTAATGTCTTCCTTCTTCTAGCAATCCACTTGCTTTTTCTAGTTCTCACTTGTTGTGTCCATCCTAGTCACATTTCCCTAGGTCTTCGCAATCTCCTCGATGCACCATTCCATGTATCATTGTAATTAATAGAAATTCCCTACTAATGCACAACAACAACAACAACAAAAACAACAACAATAGTCATAGTGATCCATTGTGAATGTCAGGGTCCCCTTGCTACTAATTACCTCCTATTCAAACCTTACAAATAACCTGGAGGAGAAGAGAGAAAATATTGAATTTTAAAAGGAAGAAGAGATAATATGAGAGAATACGTGCCTTCTCCCATATCTATGTCATTTTCCATTAATTTACACTATTTTGAAGAAGATTAATTACAGATGACTAACCTTGTCCAATGTTTCCTACCCCTCCATTAAAGACAATCGCATAAAGGCATTAATGTCTTGGGAATTTCAATGCTCATGATATAGAGAGGCTCACATTGGGGGATGTGTTCACCAACTTTCCCCCTCATGAAGCTTCATAATATGGTGAAAATAAAACAACTCTATAGATCAGATGCAATTTGAAAAAACTACCAAAACTACCAATGTAGATGAAATATTAATAAAGATAGATTGCACACAAAATAGTAATGAAGAACACAAAAAATAATAACATAAATTAGAAAGTTCTTTTGTTTTTCCTCCTTCAATGGTTACAATCATATTCAATATTAATAGTTAGAAATTTATTTGTAAGAGCAATATCAAAATTCAATCAACCAAATCTTGCTTGAGTTAAAATATTTTCCAATTGTTGATCAAGGCTCCATATGCTCTGCATACTTATTCAACTACTATATTTTTTAGGAATTTTAGGAACACATAAATTAATTAATTCTAATAACCCAAAAGAATTAAAATATATTCCAATTGTTGATCAAGGCTCCATATGCTCTGCATACTTATTCAACTACTATATTTTTTAAGAACACATAAATTAATTAATTATAATAACCCAAACTTAGTTGAACTCATGGGTATGCTTAAATTAATCATTAATTTTCTCAATAGTCTCTCCCATAATGATTAATGGTTCCCATCCTAATTTCCTGCAAAACGGAAAAAAAAAATATCCCTTAGAACTTCCTTCGTAAAGATATTTACCATTTAATTCTCTATCCTACAATATTGTACTTGCACTCCTCCTCACTATATTAAATCTCGAATGAAGTGATGACAAACCTGTGCATGTTTTTTTTTTTTGCGAAAAATAGTATCCTTCATATATAAAAGGTACTATATGGTTATCACAATCTATAATAGAGTGGGGTAATTGATTTATTGCAGCGAATCTTCCAAGAATTTTCGTAACCAAACTGCTTGATAACATATAACATAATATATTGTTTCTAAGTAATCTACTTTTTTTTTTGTGGAAAGGGAAAAAAATATTTATTCCTTGAACTCCATAGCATATTTCCATTTCCAAGACTAAAACAATATCTCAAAGTTGTTTTTGATTATCTAGTAAATTACCCCAATATAAATTTGAGAAACCAACTAGCTCCAAACTCTTAGGATGCCATGATCCATTGTGCCTTTGAAATTATGCAGTGTTCTCTTTGTAGCTATCATATGATTTTTGTGTTAATCAACGATATATCCTAAAATAAGACTTAATGCAAAAGAAATATCTATCTTAGTATTTGTAAAGTATATCACATTACCAAAAAAATATATAAACAACCAATATATAAAAATGACTTGCATTAAAATTGATGCTCTAATCTTCTTTACCTATATTTTGACCTTATGATAATGACGTTGCCACTTCTTTGCAATTGTCCATTTTGAATTGTTTTAATACATATTCAACATGCATTGAATAAACACTTCTTTGCAATTGTCCATTTTGAATTGTTTTAATACATATTCAACATGCATTGAATAAACAAAAATATAACATCATGTTATATATATAGTAATGCATTAATCAAATATCACTTGAACTCCTTCATCATTGCTTGTTTGAATTCATGCATCATGCTAGATTTATTACTTATAAAAATCAAGCTGTATATAAAGACAAACAATTAAAAATTTGAAATTAGCTTGCCATTTTACGTAACTTTGCCTTCTAAAAAATCCAAGACGCATGATATGTGCATTCATTCTCGAATACCAAGCTTAAGAGCTTGTTTCAAATCGTACAATTCCACAGAAAAAAAATGCTTTCCATCTGCTTCAAATTGAGGTGGTTGTTGGACATAGATTTCTTCTTCAATGTGATTGTTCAAGATTATTGAATTTACATCAATTTGGTGTGTTTCCCATTTATAATGGTTTACCACTACTAATATTGTTTTAATATTGTATATCATCAACTAACTACTGCAAATGTTTCTTCGGAGTCAATTATTTTATCCTTTCACTCTTATAAAATCATGAAGTTTAAGTATACAATTTTTGTATTTCACATTTTAGGATATAGTTTTTATCCTAAGTGTGTTTCTAAATTCTTATTTTTCCTCATCCTATCTTATCTTTAGATGAGGTTTCAATGTGATAGTAATTGACAATGTGATAGTAATTGAGGTGGCTTCAATCGTGAATTATGTATTTGTATCATTGAAATGAATACAAATAGAAGAAATTATTATGGGTTGAGGTCTTTTCTGCCAAACTAGTGATCTACATTTAATCAATTGTTATCAAAGATCTTATGCTCTTAAGGGCCTTGTAGCATGATGGTAGATTTTCATGGAAATTAAGATGTAGAAGGATGTTGTCTACGCCAAGAAAATTGAAGCAAAAACAAGGTCATCATTCTTTTATTTTATTTTTTATAATTTAAGTGAAATTATTATAGTACTATGAGAGGATATATATTTCTTTGCATCTTGAATATTGTTAATAAGAAAAGGGGATTGTTCATGATCAAATTTCTCCATAGCACAAAGTGCATATCCATTCATGATCATAGCATATTTGTCTATCATAAACATATATCATAGATTGGTTTTGTTAAGAGAACACATGGAATTTAAGATGAAAAAAGAAATGAGTTTGTATTATTAAAATTTTAATGAAAAGATGTTTAAGGTTAGAGTGATGAATTTAATATGTTGATAGCATATTTTCTTAGAATGAGTTATCTTTTATTTTCATATGAGATTTTTAACTGACATATCATTTTTAAAGTCATGGATTGCTAGCCAAGAATCATGTATTTTTTGTTTGGCTTGAAATGCTCAACCAACGTCAACAACCATAAAATATCCAATCAACTTGACTCGTGTTGATTTCTTATTTTCTTGGAGAAAACCAAGGTCTACTAGTGGTGATTGTTGCTATTGGCATGATCATTCTTAATATCTCAGATGAGCTCCCATTTATGTACTTGTGCACTCTCTAATTATGTATCCTTTTCAAGGAAGTGATCCTTCTTTGTTGGGGTCATCTCTATCGCATGGAGCATGAGAATTGTTTTGTAAGAATTTATAATAGTTTTTTTTGCATGAAATAAGTATTGTTTTTCACTCCCTTTTATCCATTGTTTCACATCACCTCTTTTAGAGACCTCCATTGTTGAAATGTAATTTGAGTGCGATGTGGAGGGAACAATAATTCAGAGTAAAGATCAATGAAAGAAGGTAAATACATAATTCAAAACTTAGTATTGTATGGAAACAAAGTTCTAAGCTTCTGCTATTATATCCAAGAAGACACCCCTCTACCCATAGTCGGTTTACATAAAAAGAGACCCTGTGCACCCTCATCATCTGTGATATGATCTACAATATGCGATACCTAGCATATGTGATCTAATATACAATATGTGTCATACAAATTCCATGTGTAGCTGAAAAGAATAATGATTCTCTTGATTTCCTCTCTATAAATCGATTTGGTGATCTGGTGCGATCTGCTTACACAACCAACTATTCAATAGTTTGTTGTCATTGATGTCAACCTTGGTCAATCCTAGAAGAAGATCTGAAGAAAGCATAAGAAGTCATGGGTATAATTGGAGAATTATCCAAAGTGGTCCCCTTATGGCATAGCTTTAAGAATGGCCCTCATGGGAAGATTATTTGAATAAGTCTACAAGAAACCCATAGGTGTGGTCATGAGGCCTAGAATCGACTGAGGAAAATGATGTTGATGAACATTACAAGTACATACAAAACCCTCATAGATGGATAATCCTCGTCATGTTGTTTCCAATGGTCCACCACGTGGTTCATCATGGTTGAGGAGTTATTCGCTCTTGAAGTTGAAAGCCCAGAAGAATGGTTGACAAGCTGCTAAATCGTTACAACAAGAAATTAGAAGTCATTAATTAAAAGGTAAAAATTTCATAACAAAAAAGTACACATCGACCCTAAAGTTAAGGAAAAAAGTCACTTAGAAAAGTATAAATACACCTCAAGAGGCCTCTCATTTGTAGACACATAAGTTTATTCAATACCTTCTATGTGACGAAAATTGATCTATTTGGAAAAAATGAGGTAATTAGTTTGAGGTAGTGAAGGATGTGTGAAGCATGGATTTTTTAGGATTGTAGGTGTGAGGGTTTTTCTGAGAAAATCCGGTCAGGCTATTGGTGTCCCATGAGGCACCCCCATGGGTTGTACGACCCTCATCATGCAAGGCCCCTCATGATACTCATCTTGGCCCCATGAGGAAGAGGCTGATATGAGGGAGAATCCTTGTACCAGGTTGCTGATTCCGAGGAAGGTATGGTCTGAGATGTGACACAGGTCCTAGGTTCTACATAATGTAAAGGTATGTTATTCTATGTGTTTTTAGGCTTGCATCTTGGAAATTTTGGCACATGCTTGAGTCATTTCTTTGTGATTTTTGGTATATTCCTCGAGGAACATCTTGTATACTTGGCATATGATTTTTTGTATGGTATATTCTTGAGGCATATCTTGGATGGATTGGAATATATGTTTGGCACATGGTTTTTTGCTTATGGTTGATTCATATCATGAGTGATATGACACATTGTTGAGGTACATCTATTGGTACATGGTTTATGGATGTTGGCACATGCTTGAGGTATATGGTTGGTTACATATCATTGATGTTTTGGTACTTGGTTGAGGCACATCATTGATGATACATAGTGGATGTCATGATTGAGACATATCGTGAGTGATATGATATATGGATGAGGAACAACTCATGGTACATGGTTTATGACATATTTTGATACATGGTTGATATGGTACAAGTTTTGGTACATGGATGATGCATGATATGGTATAAGTTTTGGCACATGGTTGATGGATGTGGCACATAGTGTATGGATATAGAAGATGATTGATGTTGGGAATATGTTTTGTTGTTCTTAGAATATGACCTGTGTGAGTAGAACCGGTTATAGTTGGTTGATGATGGTATATCAACGACAATGATAGTGATAGTGAAAGTGACAATGACAGGGGTAGTGAAAGTGAAAGTGGTAGTAACAGTGATAGTGACAGGTTGATGTATCGATGAAAATGGAATTGATAGTATCAATGGTAGTGACAGGTTGAGTATACACTTATATTTCAGGGTGGAAGGATGGGGC
Source organism: Picea sitchensis (assembly GCA_010110895.2). Classification (NCBI taxonomy): domain Eukaryota; kingdom Viridiplantae; phylum Streptophyta; class Pinopsida; order Pinales; family Pinaceae; genus Picea; species Picea sitchensis. The sequence goes on from SNQJ01S0014103.1 coordinate 18,080, forward strand.
AAGGAAATGAATTCGTAGCCTCCTTTCAGTTGGATCTGGAGAACACATGGATTTGGAGCTTCCTTCAGGTCAGATCCTGTAAATCAGGGGGTTGTAGTATCATTCTAGTTGGAGCTAGAGAGCTCAAGGAGTTGGATCTTCCTTCAGGTTGGAGCCTGCAAACTAGGGGGTTGGAGCCTCCTTTCAGTTGTAGATGGAGAATTCAGGGAATTATAGGTTCCTTCAGGTTGGAGCCTGAAAAATAGGGGGTTGGAGCCTCCTTCTAGTTGGTGCTAGAGAATTTGGAAATTGATGCTTCCTATGAATGTAATATTGATATATATAAGAAAGAATTATGTGGTTTTTTCCCATTTGGGTTTCCACGTAAATTCTGGTGTACTATGTATCTAAGGCTGTTTACTATGCATTCATGAATGACATTTTTTATGAGGAAATAATATACTTAATTCATAAGTGAGAAACTATTGAATATTGCTAACAAAGTTGAATTTTATATATTGTTATTTAAAGTGGTGAAAAGTGCTCATACTAATTCACCCCCCCTCTCAGTATTCCAACAATTGGAATCAGAGGAGGTCCTTTAAGAAACAGTTTAACCGTTGGAAGGTAGATCATGGATTTCATTAAGAATGGAGTATAAATGTTTGATGGTCATAATGATTAGAGCTATGAGATATGAAGAAACAAGGTGAAATCATTTCTAGGAGCACATGTGATCTGAAAATACATTGATACCACTTTTCTCTTTACATATATACATGCAACATCTAACTTGGTTCATAATTAATTTACTAATCGTATTGGGGTGGTTTGCATAATTCTAATGATGTAATTTTTATCTAAAAACTCATAAACTAAATATTATCTTTGCTTAATGATGAGATGATACAACAGAAAAAAAAAGAACTCAAATTACAGACTTATGTTTCATCTTTAATTTCCTTTTAATCCAATGAAAATTGCTTTCTCCATCTCAAAATACGAAATCACATGAAAAATGACTCTTATATTCCAATTTAATGGATTCTTCTAAATTCCATTACTCAAAACAAGAAAATAACTTCACCATTGAAATCCTTGCGAAATTGTGATAATATTGACTATAAAGTCGAAATATTTTCAAATTGGCTCAATTTCATCCTCTTTGGCATGCAAAAGAATGCATTAAATTCTAATTAATGGAAAATTGAGATAATAATATTACAAATCACCTAAAATCACAAAATAGACCTCAAATTCATGATCCTTGCAAAAAATTGTGAAAAATGAGTATAAAGTTGCCTATGTTCCATCAATATACGTCATGGCATGCTTTACGAGACAACCATACTTGGCCTCTTCTTAGCACATACTTTTATGTTGTATGTACAACCTCAAGATTTGTTCCCTATCTTTACTTTATTTTCATTCATGCCCAAAATCTATATTTGTGCATTGGTTTGTGTGTGAAGTGTTGGGATATGTGCCCATTAAATAGGTCGTGGACCTCCCAAACCTCCACAAGAAAAATAGGGCAACTGAATTATATTTTTGGAGGGAATCCCATAAAAAACGGGTGGTTGATGTATTGGTTAGAACCATGGATAAATATGGTAGAGGTCAAGGTTTCTATTCCTCGCGATCCTCTCATCCGTTAGCATTTTCGTTGATGGTTATAATATATATGGAATGGTGTTTTAATATATGGTTTTTATAACCATATATATATATGGTGGTTGGTACATTCTGTTAATCCCCTCATAGATTGGTGTGGTTGTCTGATAATACAATAACCAAGGGATAAGGGTTGAGGGCCTAATTGTGGCCCAAACAAACCTTAATGTAAATTCAAATATAATCTGCGACATATAGTGTTAAGAAACAATGTGATGGTACGATGGAAATGGGGTTGGTATTAGGCCTTTGGGAGGTTATGGAGGTTGTGGATTCGACCCCATCGACTACATAATGTTTATACACACTAACCAATATTGTCCAATGAGGGGTTTCCACGTGGTGGCCTCCCATTGGTTCCAACATGCCACGTTTCATAACATGACTAGACCACTTGTCAACCTATGATTCATCCACTCGGAGGTACGATCTACCTAGTCAACTGCTAATAACCACGTGCCACGTGTCACCCTTGCATTAGGGATAGGTTTCACCTCTTTTTTCCCCTTTGACCTTTGATTTTTCCTTTTTGACCCAAAATTTGACCGCTTATAACGTTTTCATACGAACTCCATTTGACTTTTCATTTGCACCGTTGGAAAGTTGACGACAAGATCTACGCAATGATTTTATTTTAGAGATAATTTGAGATGGTCAAATATTGAGAATTGATGGATCCCCTACGACCTCTATGATCATTCCAGATCCTCCTGGACCTCTATGATCATTCCTTATATCCTCCTAGATCAAACCTCCCCAATGAAGAACTTTTAGACCTCCAAAAGTATAGACTTTCAACAACTTAGTGATAATAATTCAGTCTTCCATATCACTCACTCTTTTGGAATTTATTCTTCATCTTGGGTATTCAATATTAGGTACTAGATCAATTCATTTCTACCTACCATAGAAGAGCACTCCCCTTCAGTTGAAAAACCGCCATGAGGACCTTCATGTTGGAGGTATAATCGCGAAGTGTGAAGCACATTTCCATGTTCTCCAACCATGCCTCAACGGATGCACCATCTGGGGCACCAAAGAACTCAGGAAATTTGACCTTCTCGAGTTCACGGTGAATGCTACCAGTACCGATTGGAGCACGTGGTGGAACCTCAGCGGGTGTCGGCGCCTTGGCCTCATCTCTGTCCAAACGGCTGATCAATGCCTCGGACATGCGCCGAAAAGATATCATCATTTTGACTATGTTTTCAACTGTTATCTGCTCCTGTTTGAGAACCTGCTCATCTCCCTAGGGGTTAGACCCCTCAGGCATGATGCTATTGGAGGTGTCGCGCCTCCTCCCCTAGCACCTCGTCGTCTACCTCTACGACGTCCTCTAACCATGATTACCTGCATGCACACAAGTCAACTCGATCAACAACAATATAATCAATCATATCAACGAAAGCCGTAGCAATCCCAAGTCCCAGGTTGAACCCGCTCTGATACGATATGTAACAAACTCTCATTCGTCACGACATCAACCTCTCATAACAAGTGCAAAAAAAATATTTTATTTTATCTATTTATTTTATTTTTATTTTTATTTTTACTTTTAAAGGTAGACAAAATTTTACCCCTAGCATAATTTTAGACTTAGGCCTTAAATTTCATATTGGGCGACATTTAATTAGGGAAATTGCTTTAAAAATTTCTTAACATGTTATTTGTCTTAGGGCCATCTAGGTTCATCCCTCTATCATCATCAACGCGATGTGCCCTTCATGACGCACTAGGTGCTCCAAGGGTGTTACTTGCCTCATCTGCTCCTTTGCGTGACATGCCCTTCAGGACCCACTAGGTGCTCCAAGGGTGCCACTCGCCTCATTTTTTCCTTTGCGCGACATGCCCTTCAGGACACACTAGGTTCTCCAAGTGTGCCACTCACCTCTTGACTAATTGGTAGACATCAATAACCCCTGGAGTCAACACTCCACCAGGTGAACTTTTGGGAGACTAAGGGCCTCTAAGGAATAAGGCCCCCGCCTTATTGTGTGTCTCTTAGAATCATCGTGAGCGATTGTTGCAGTCTGCCCTCATGACATCATGGGTCCTCTAGAACTAGGTAATCGTTAACCTACAGTTCGATCCATGGCGGGAGTGCTAGCAGGCTGTGGCAGGGCTGCTGTCCACACCTCTCCCTCAACCTCTCTGGTAGTCGTGTGTGACCCCTTTACTCCATATGTGATTCTGGTTGGCAAGCTATCGTCAACCTGCATCATCAAAAAATCATGTGAGAACATATCCACATCATATCATCTAGTCAAATGCACTAATATCATAGTAAAACAATCAAACCCCAAAGGCACACTCCCTGACTCGATCCAGATTCCAAGGGGTTCCATCGATGCCTCTGGATCCTCAAGGTCCAAAACCCTACACACTAAGTAAAACCAAGTCAATATCACCTGTCTATGTCAATGTAGTAAAACAACATGTCATCAACCCATAACACATCGTTGTTAAAGTCAAAAGTTTTAATAGCATAAAATTCCATATCACTTGCGAGAAAGTGTCCTAAAAATATAAGTTCGCTCAGTGCGCTAGAGTGAGATGTTACACACTTGGATGTATGATCTGCCTAGTCAACTTCCAATAATCATGTGTTGCGTGTCACCCTTGCATTAGTGATAGGTTTCACCTCTTTTTTGCCCTTTGACCTTTGATTTTTCCTTTTTGACCCGAAATTTGACCTCTTATAATGTTTTCATACGAACTCCATTTGAATTTCCATTTGCACCATTGGAAAGCTAACGACGATATCTATGTAATGATTTCATTTTAGAGATAATTTGAGATGGTCGAATATTGAGAATTGATGGATCTCCTATGACCTATGTGATCATTCCAGATCCTCCTGGACCTCTATGATCATTCCTTATATCCTCCTAGATCAAACCTTCCCAATGAAGAAGTTTTGGACCTCCAAAAGTATAGACTTTCAACAACTTAGTGATAATAATTCACTCTTCCATATCACTCACTCTTTTGGAATTTATTCTTCATCTTGGGTCTTCAATATTAGGTACTAGATCAGTTCATTTCTACCTTCTTCTTTGGAATATAGAGCTATGTTTCTGGCCTCTGAAACTATCACTAATAGCATTGGTTATGACTCATAGATTCCCTAGTGACAAAAGTCTTGTTCACTGAATCTCTGCAATACCTATATATGTATTTCAACATCCACTCCCTTCTCCTTCTAGAGAATATTGTCCATCTCGACCAATATGAAACCAATTCAAATGTTGATATATGCCTTGACCATTTGGGCTCATTGTACTTGTATTGCTTGATGTATTTGTAGGATTCCCTAAATGGATACTTTATCCATTGTCTCTCCTGCCTTGAAGAGCATTTTTTCTTGTACTATTATCATATGTATCTGCCTTGGTTTCTTCCATTCAAGGTATACATTCATACAAACATGACATAGTATTTTAAATATGCTTATAAAATGCACCTTTATGCCTCTTATTTCGTGAAGATTATTACTTCTCCTTTACTAGCTCTAGAAATTTTTCCATTACTTTGATGGTCTTTCTGCTTCTCATCTACATGTTCATCTACATTTTCCAACTATTTGTATCCTTCTATTCCTTCACTTTTCGTTCTTCAGAATCAAGAATGTTGAATTAGACAATTCGATCCATTTGTATTCCTTTTTCTTATTACAAGACAATACATGTTTTCATATTGTTTTCTAAAGTCCTTAGAAATATTTATAACGATATTCCACTCACTGTAAAACAATATGTATATAGGTGGATATCTATAAATATATAATGAGATTCCTCCCACTCTATAACAATATGTAAATGTGGCTATCTAGAAATATCTCTAACAATTTTCCTCTCACTTTTTACAACATATAAGGTGGAAATATAGAAACCCTGTTACAAAATTCTTCTCACTCATACAAGGTGCTCATATAGAAATTTTACAGAGTTCCTCTCACTCTTATAATCTGCAATGAGTAGCTTACAAGACATCTAATATACTTTAGAAGAGTTAAACATATGCATATTACATTTACAAATATACATATATTTACAAAATTTTAAAGATGGTTTACTTCATGGAATCACTCTTCCCATTGTACAAGGAGGAGTCTCACAACTTCCAACCTTTGACAATGCCTCTAAAGTTGATCTTGAATATGAAATTGAATCTGATGCAAAATATGATGATGAATCCAAGAAACCATTAGAATATACTATAGGTCTTCCTAGTAACATATATAATCTCTCCTTTCGCATACCAAGTGCCATTGTTGTGTCTGGAGTAGCTTCTTTTGAGTACACTAGTACCTAACCATTTTGGAATGTAAGTGCATAACCATCGTCCTCAAATGATGCAACTGAGAGTAGGTTTATATTTTAGTCTACAACATACAACATATGTTCGATTCCCATACCCTCTTATTTTTTGTCTGGTGTTGGTTCCATATCCCACAAAGCAATCTGTGTCGTACTCTAAGAAAGTAAAAAATACTAATCTCATCCCGGTTATGTGGAGATATGAGCCATAGTCCACGAACCATTCTTCAATTTTCTCATATATCACTTTGTTAAGACCATCCATCAGAAAGTATTTTTTTCCCAAGCCTTTCAATAATACCATTGAATTTATCTGGAGTTATTGCTTGTCTTCTCGCGAGTGTTTGTACATATTTTCTATTCTTATTTGGACATAAGTGTGGGTAAAGTGTCCAACACTTCTCAATCTCATGTCCACTCTAACCACAATAAGAGCAAAGTTTCTTTTTCCATGATCCCTTCTTATCATTCCTCCTTTTTCTCACTTGAGAAATGATGTTCCTTCTGCTTGGAGGGATTTACTTGCACAAAATGTCTTCTTCCACACTTCTCCACATCATGGTTGGTAGTTCCACATGAAGCACATGGATATTTAGACCATTCACCAGCATAAAAATTCTTCATTCCTTCTCCTGTAGCATGCATTATTTCCCTGAAGATGATTTGCACATTTTACTCTTCACTAGATTGAAAGGTAAGGCCAATTTATTATGTAGGACTTCTTCATCTTAAGTTCTCTTTTCTTCAACTACCCTCGATCATTCTCCATCCTATCCAAATTTACTGATTGATGGTGCCAATATCTGCAACTTTCTTTCTAATTCATGAAAAATACTCATGTGGAAATCTTCATGACATAACAGTCGATCCTGCATGCTTTTCTTGTCTTCCTGAAGAGCTCTCAACTGCATCTTAGCTCAAAATTCTCCTTCTCGATTTGTCGATGTATATTCTTTTGCAGCCTCATTTTCATGAGAACTTTACTCATCTTGTTTTTTTGATAAGAGTCTTCAATATCTTCACCAATTGAACTCTTAGATCTCATGTCACAACAACAACTTGCAACACATGCCAAAACTAGATATGATACCACTTGATCCGAAAATCCTTAGATACCACTTCTCTCTTTACATATATACATCCAACATCTAACTTGATTCAAAATTAATTTACTAATTGTATTGGGGTGGTTTGAAGAATTTTAATGATGTTCTTTTTACCAAAAAACTCATAAACTGAAGATTATCTTTGCTTAATGAAGAGATGACACAACAAAAAATAAAAGAGCTCAAATTACCTACTTTGTTTCATCTTTTAATTCCCTTTAATCAAATCATATTTGATTTCTCCATCTCAAAATACCAAAATCACATGTAAAATGACTCTTATATGCCAATTTTATGGATTCTCTTAAATTTCATTACTCAAAACAAGAAAATAACTTCACTATTGAAATCCTTGTGATATTCTGAGAATTTTGACTATAAAGTTGAAATATTTGTTGGGTTTATGCAAATTATTTTTTTACATGAGAAAATTTCTTTTGTTATGTAAAACTACTTGGGGTGGGATGAGATGTAAGAATGCTTAGCTCATTGCACCTAGTTTTTATCGGTACAATCAAAGTAAAGATGGATCTATAGTAACAAGAGTTGATTCCTTGCATAATCTGGTTACAAATCCATATACATATCTAAGAAGCTTAATGGAGTTTCGATTTCACGTACGCACCATACATACTGCATAGGACGTTGCTAAAGCCAAGACATCAACTCAAGAAACCACTCCATTGCATGTGGTTGTTGCTTTGATATTTTCAATGATATCGAACGCAGATTTGGAGTAGCTTGCAGCTCGCTCAGGTCACTAGATGTTCCATTTAACAAGATCGATGAGTCAAATCCCTGAAAGAATGTTTAGCAATGTTAAATATGAATATGACGCTATCTACGAAAGAGAGAGAGGGATTTAAATATGTTTACACGGAGAGAAAGAAGATCGTAGTGTAGAAAATGTAAAAAAAAATCATAGAGAGAGGTATGAATGTGTAGATCACCTCCACAAAGCACTTGTGGAAAAGGAGTCTCAACAACCCTGGCGCTTGAGTGATATTTTGTGTTAGAAGTGACTGAAGAGTGGAGTTCAATATTGACTCCTAGCTGGGGTAGTTTTCATTATAAAATGTCTAAGAAAGCTAGTCCATTGGCGTTGGAAGATCACTCGCATATGCACCCACAACTGATACGATAACAAGGAGAAACATGGAAATGGCGTATTGGAATTTCATTTTCTCTGTTGCTCTTGCTTCTCTACTATTAAATATATCAAATACCCAACAACAACAAAGAAACACAGAGATACTTCGAGAAAAGTCGGTACTGTTTTAACTAAAATGTTAGAACTATTTTAACGAAAAATGCCACAACTTCTTTTAAAGGCTCCTCTCTCAACTATTGGTACCATAACGAGATCTGATTGGAGGGACCAGTAAGACTAGCACAACCACATTATAAAATTGGTTGGTACAATCTTATCGGTGCCAACACATATTTCCTCTGCATTTAACCGATCAATCCAAATTTAAAGTTAATAAACATAAATGGCAACAAAAATTTATAAATTCTAAACTGTTGGCAATTAGGTTTTATCACCATACACATTACAATATGAAACAACTCTTAATTTTTCTATCAAATGAATTTTCATTGAAATGTTGTTCAAAATAAAACTTAAAAAATGATATTTTTGTCACCAACACAATGTACATATTCCACACCTAAACATAAAAGAAAAACCTTTATCATTTTCCAAGTTTATAAAGAAAAATCCTAATCTTTTTAGATGAAAAACCCTAAAATTCCAAATTCCCATTGATCCAAAATGATGAGAATCCTTACTTTCCATGGAAATAAACCACATGCACAAGACGAAAGAGTTTCTCTATCCTGCAAAAGCATATATAATACTCTACCGCATATTAACTAGTGTTTTCTAGGACATTAGTTGGTGTATTCAATGTACCGCATATTAACTAGTGTTTCCTAGGACATTAGTTGGTGTATTCTATAGGTCGGATATTATATTATACTCTTATTTGTATTTTCATATTATCTTGATTTCTTTTTAAAAAATAATCTATTTTCTTATTACGCTGGCGTATACTTATTGGAGATGGGTACAATTAATGATCTTTTAATCTTAAATTCTAATTTGATGGTTATGCATTGAAGATGCTGATATATTCTTAGTCGTCCTCCAAAATCGATGGATCAAATTTATTGTTGATAACTTCTTTGCATTTATAAATGCATCCGTTACCCTGTTTACTTTTTAACATTTACCTAATCATATTAAGAAATTACTGTAACATCATATGATTGCCACATTTAAATGATTAACTTTTGAAATTTTTCAGAGTTTAATTATCTAGCTGAGTTAGAAGTTCATTATCTGGCTGAGTTTTATTTTAAAATGAGATTTTTTTTATCAGCAGTACACCAACCGCGGCTGTGCTAGTTTATCAAATATTATAGTAGGACATTAGTTGGTGTATTTGTAGGTCGGATATTATATTACACTCTTATTTGTATTTCCATATTATCTTGATTTATTTTTAAAAAATAATTTATTTTCTTATTTATCAAATATTATATAGATTGAATATTCGATTGGTTCCTAGCTAGTTGATGTGATACTATTGCCGTGATGTATATCATTTTCTAAAATATTAAATTTTTTTTTTTTTATGATTGGATGTTTGGTCTTGTTGGCCTGACCTTTCGAGCAGTCGATGGCCTGTCAATCTAGCGTTCAACACATAATCTTATTCTGGTTGCTACGTGCTTCCTAGTTAATATGCATGATCCAGGAGCCATGCATACAAGTTACCGCCTTTCATTATCAATGACATTACTTCATAAATACTTGTTGCTTGATATATGAAGCCACTAGCCAGACCGAATGTTGATGGCATTATTTCTGAGCTACCACTATTGTCTGCCCCTGCTACATGCTTCCCCCTGCTACATGTTTCTTGATAGATGAAGCCTCTAGCCAAACCAACCTGCTTCTATATTGATCCGATACTAGTTAGCATGCACAGTGGCTATTCTCTAGAATGATGAACAATAGGAGACATCCACCATAGGTGGGACACCATGAACGAAATGTCATTCTTTTAGGATTCACAACAATTTTATATATAATTTGAAAAAAAAATAAATGGCAGTCAGCGCATTTGTGGTGGATAAGAGAACCTAATGCAACTGGAGAAGCCCCATATTGTTCTAAATATTTTTAAAATACAAATTATTGAACCAGTCTTTGGTCACACTATCTAGTGGCACCATTTGGTCACACTATCTAGTGGCACCATTGTATTTGCATCGTTGTTTCCATCTGGACACAAGCTTTGCATGTTTTGGAGTAGAGATGACTCGATCGTTGGGTCCAAAGTGGTTGAGGAGCTAAAATTGAAGAGGCACGACAGTACAATTAATATATGTTCATGGAATAATGGAGATCTACATGTAAGAATAGAGATCTTCAGTACTTCTAGGTGTGGAATAAAAAAACTCATTTCATTGAATGAGTTAAGTATACCAAAGTGTTAAACTAATGAAATGAAAATTTTCTTCATTGAATTCCGAGGTGTTTATTATACTTGAAAGTAATACAAGATCTTGAATAGAAATCCCAACACCTTGGAATTTGGATATGAGTGAATTGAGCAACTCGAAGGGAGAAGGGATGTTGGCGTCGAAGGGAGAAGGGATGTTGGCGTTTGTTGCATTTTTGTTGGCAGTCGTGCCATATCTTCTTCCCAAGCCAGTAAGGGCATGCACCACTTTACTATCTCTTGCGCGTGCCTCTTGAGCACTCCATGTACGGGAGGAGGGCCTAATCTGGACCAGAAGATAATAGACTCGTAGACACAATAAGTTGCCTCGTACTTGTGAGGATACATGGTCTTCTATTTTCTTGGGAGTGTAATACATATAAGGAAGTCTTGCGTTTAAAGGCCTCCTTCCCTCTTTGCATAACTTCTCCATTGTCGAGTCCCCTTCCCACGTCGGGCTCATTCCCCGTGCCAACTTACATAATAAACACAGTGGCAATTAATAATGACTGTAAGTTATTTATTTAATAGAGTTTCATAAGTTGTGGCTACATTGCTTTGTTCAGGGTATGGGTTTTATATATACTTATGTATTTATGTATTTATTGTAGTTTTCTATTACTCTTGTGACTGTTGGATGCAATGTTATGGCTATAACAATTGGATGAACAATGTTATCCCTAAACGCAAATCCATATGCCGTGGTTGAACCTGTTTACAAAGAGAAATTGATAGTGCATATTGTAAATGATGTTTATATGGAAGAGTATCTTAAAATGAAGTAGAACGAGATATCTAAAAGAATTATGCATGACAAAAAATAATTTCTACTCACTTGAGTTGGTGGTATAACTTAGAAAAAAATCCAGTTTTCTTCTAATGCCTCCTGCTTTACTTCTACCACCTTTGCTTTTATTCCTGGTACTTCATCTAGATCATCAGGAACTGCATCAAGAATGGTGGTAGAACTTGGGCAAAATTGCATTTTGCTTCTAATGCCTGATGCTTTACTTCTACCACCTTTTCTTTTATTCATGGTTTTCTTTTATTCATGGTGCTTCATCTAGATCATCAGAAACTGCATCAAGACTTTCGTACATGAACTGCATTAAGAATTTCGTTATATCGATATATTGATAAGTAACATGTGAAGAAATCTTTGAAACTGATATCCTCAGAGTTGATCCAACCACAAGATCAGCAGCAACAGTCGTCAAGAGAAAAAGGAAATGGATCATAGGTCGCAAGTGTTCTGCTTGAAAACTAGGTGTAAGCCAATGCATGGGAAGGATACATGCAGTCTGCATGGAAACCAAGTGGAGGCTCAGCATGCAATGCCATACTATTTTTTAACCTTTTTAACTTTATTTTAATATTCATTAATTACAACTCCTTAAAACTACTTAAAAATAATAAAGTAAAAACTTAGAACATTTAAACTCAAGAAACAAACAACATACTCAAACTAAAGTAACAGACAAATTATTCCGTCCAAATGCCGAGGTCACTGAAGATTTCTCCGATACTGCAGCTACCTACAGGCTTGACAATAGTTGAATAATTGTAAATTTATCTGTTAAAATATATTCAATTATGGCTTTTTCTTTTGGTAATGTAACGAAGAGCGAAGCAAAGAAAAAGAGGCTAGGAAAAAAATTGAAATTCGAATTGATGACTGTACAATGCAGTGGAGGGAGGAAAAAATATATGCGCTTCTTAGTGGTCGTTGTACTAACAACTTGTTTGCATTATATGTTGACGAAGGTCCTGTCCAAAAGCATGACGACACAACAATGTCTCCACGTATGGAAACATATTTGAGAAGGAAGCACTAAATGGTGCCAGATCTCTCTCCTCCTCCTCTCCCATTTTTTCCGTGTGTACCCATTCCGCCTTCTCCACTATCATATCTCGAGAAAGCGATCATTGGCCGTGTAATAAGTCTATTGCCTCGGAATAGTAAGGCTTTGGGATGGGTTTTCCACTATGGTGGAACAATGATATAATGAGAGTGTGAATCTTTGTTTGTGGAAGGTGGAGTTGTTAGTAAATTGGAGACTAGCCACTCGTTAAAAAATAAGACTCTTATCGAATTGTATCACTATCTTAGCTGAGAGAGAAATATGCAATTGTATCTCTAGATCTCATCGTAAAGATGATACAAAAGCAATAGGAAGTAATCTATGTGATTATCATCCATCAAGAATATCACATATCAATATTCATATCAAGCATCGCGATCCAATATCAATATTCATATCAAGCATCTTCTGGTAACTCTAATTTGGATTTAATTTTCTTGCAGGAAAATGGGTTGAAAGAATGCACTGCTGGAGTTTTATGGAACATAAATAAGTTTGACAATAGAAGGATGATTTTAAGGATGAAAATTTATTTTAAAATGCAGAAATCTTGGCAAACTTTACTAATCCTTCATATGCCAACTATAAAATGTTTGGCCATATTTTTTTAAAAATAATCAAATTTCTAAAGATTTATATAGTTTGTATAAAATTTTGGAGATTTTTAAGGTAAAATAATTTTATTCTAAAGAATTTGGGCAAATCATTTTTAGAATAGATAATAATTTTTTGAGAAAAAACATGAAAAATTATGCCATGAACTAAATTTAACTCCTAAAATCATCCACAATAAAAAAAAACTTTACCTCAACTTTGTAACATTAAAAGCTCGAGTAGAGCATTACTAACATAAGACTGAGTTCCCATATGTGACAGGAGTCGTCGTCTAATGGCAGAAGCTTGGAGGTAACTCCATCACCAAAGTTACGTTTGAAAGGTGGTTGAATAAGGTGTGAGACACTTGAAGGATAGAGCGAGAAGGACGTGCGATAAGGAATGTTGAACAACTAAGTTGCTGAGTGAAGCACGTCAAAAATCAGATTGATTTTCAATAAGGGATGAATATCTGCGTAATTAATACCATTAATTAATTAAGGGATAATAACAATTTTTTATTAATAAAATAATTAAATTATAATAATTATTAATATTCATAATAGTAAATTCTAAAAGATAGAGATTAACTCGTTTCAAAATATTTAATAAATAATAAATTTTGAATAATTATAATTGGTTTAATATTAATAATTGGATGTTGAATTCAATCAAAATGCATGAGATTGTTATATCTGAATCTTCCATGAGCTCGGCATCAACAAATAACAAACATTCGAATGTTGAATTCAAATCTTGAATAATAAACTATTTTACAAAATCGTTGAACTGATTATGTAATTATAGATGCTATAAAATAACAAGATGACATGCCATTTAACATAATTAAGCTCAAGCCAAAGGATCACTTAGAATCCACTTGTTTCTGTCACTTTGTCATGTGGCCAAAAGGTTGATTCATGTCGTTTAGGCTATTTTATATTGATTATATATGCCTTAGGTTACTTTCCACCTCCATTCAGATTTCATTATGTATAATTTTTTTGGTCTCTATATGATAACATTTGTACATTTTCATTTGTACATTTTCATAAGGTTTATGATAGAAGAAAATTTATTGCAAGTATACAATCAGAAGCATAATATTGAACAAAGGCAGGCTAAAGGGCAGCAGACCATAGATGGTAAAGAAAACCCAAAGAATATGACATTATCATCTGCAAATAATAAATTAATGCATTGAGCAGCTCACAGATCATATCATAGTAGTTTTATGCCACGGTATTGAGCATTTTAGTCTGTAGGTAGAAGCCATAGATGTAAAATTAGAAATTTGGAGTGCCCTCCCTCTTTCTCTTGGACTCAAATAACTTGAAGATAAATATAACATTGATTCCTATCAATAGGGACAGATTTCTATGCAAATCAGGCCCTATCTTTTACGACTTAGAAAGTAAAGAAAGTTTCAGAGCAACGACTGTCATTTCTGGCCTGCAAGATTTTGTGGGGTTTCGAACTCCAGACCCTCGTTCCCCTCGGGCTTGGAATTAGCATCCACATCGTCGGTGTCGTGTCTCTAAACCGATGCTAATTTGTTTTCCTTCTAGTAAAAGATGCTAACGATGATGAAAATTATGGAATTCGGTAAATTATTCGCATGAAGGGTTAGCCTTGTATATTTTATTTGCATGAAGGGTTAGCCTTGAGTCCACAGGCGTTTCGGTTGAATCGAGAACCAAATAGGAGATTTCAGCTGGATGGGGTTTGTTGAAGGGAGATTGTTGTTGTGTGATGAGATTTTAGAGCACTTGATTTAATGAATTAAAAAATAAAAATCTTTTAAACATAGTCAATGCTTTTTAGTAAAATAAATTATATATGACATTACATAAGTAAAGATTATGAGGTAATATAGAAATTGAAATGGACCAACGCTGAAAGGAGGTTAAATTTACAGATTCAAACGGAAGTTAAATTTACAGATTCAAACAAGAAATGAACCTAAATTTATATAGTCAAAGAGTAATTTGAATTTATAGGTCACAAAATTTTGTTCAAAAATCTTGTCTCATTTAACTGGTTAAATCACCACATCCAAAAAAAAATAAAAAAATACTACAAATTTAATGTACTTTACTCCAAATTTCCCAAATAAAAAAAATTTGTTAAGGAACATTAAAGATCATTAACAATCCATTAGACATATCTTTATTCCTTTATTGTATGCATAACAAAGTCATAGTCGTTAATGTATTAGAGTCATACACTTATTTGAAATTAAGAAAGTTGCGACTAGGACTATCTTAGCCCTTAGCATAACTTCTATGTCTATGTCAAGTCATGTTATCTAAAATACAACACGTAATAGACTATAGACTATACACTGCCATATAGTCTATCCATAACCTTAACGCTAAACATAACACTGACACTATCCATATCGATACATATATGCATCTAGTTTACCATATAAACTAGCCTATGGATACCATAACATTAACTCAATCCATATCAATATATATATATATATATATATATATAATCTATCACATGAATACTATACACTAACACTTTCCATAACATATATATATCATTTAACATATAACATTAACAGTAGCCATGGCATTGTATCTATCGTTTAACATATAACACTAACATTATCCATGTTATTGTATTTATCGTTTAACATATAGATTGTTATATGGATACTATCACAATGTAAAACTTTGGTATAGTGTAACAAACATATACTATAACAATATGGTTTTGTTCTAGCTCTGCAACATAAACCTATTAAACCATATCTGACTATTAACATAGATCAACAATGAAGTGGTTCGAAAACCGTTGCGGTGGATGACACATTTGTGGCATTTACTCCTGGTCTAGTTTATTAATGGTGAGGATTGTTCCATACCCTACAGGCTGACACTTAGGAAACCACGCCCAATGCGGGCCCACCATCTTGTCGACTTCATATGGTAGAGGGGTGGTGCGTACGTACTTTGTATACTCCTCTACGAGGCCCTCAAGGTAACCGTCATTCATTGTTTTCCCCTTTTGGTCCTGTAACAAGTTTTGTATCTGCGTTTGCAACCCAACTGGGGCATTTTTGTGAGGTTCGGCTCTTTAGTCCTGCAACAAGAGTTTTGGTCTCTGTGTTGAAACATGATTGATGCGCGATGAAGGAAAAACATAACGCATACTCGGGGTTCTCTGTGCGCTAAGGTGAGTAATGATTTCACTGTTAAGACCTCTGTGTGAAGTATTTCATGAACGAATCCTTTGTTTTGATGCAATGTAGAAACTATAAGAGAGGTCTATGAACAAACCCCATTTTTCTCTCTCTGTTTGAGGATTTACATGTATTATCGTTGTGCCTCCGTATGCATTTTCCTCCCGAATTTCCTCTGTGTTTACGGTTTCGGGGCTGGAGGTTTATTGTGTTTCCCCTCGGTTGACTGTTGTTCTTCTACCCCATACTCATTACGACTCTTTCATGGCCCGAAAATTTTTGAAGGTTGAACCCTGGTTTGTCTCATTTCATGGTTATGACCCTACTAGTCCTATGCTCTCAAACTTGTCCTAAGAATCTAGACACTTTCTATGCTGACTGTTATTATCCTGACTCGTCTATTTTCAAACTTTGTAGGGGATTTTCGTATTTACCATTTACACATATATATCTTCATTAAACCTCTGTGGAAAATTCCTCAAATTACATTCTCGGTAATAGCAATAATATATATGCAAATATCAACCCTCTGTTCGTAAATCATTATTCTTATTGTTATGCAACAAATATATATATATATATATATATATATATATATATATATATATATATATATATATATATATATGTGAAAATAAAATAAAAAAAAAAAAAAAAAAAAAAAAAAAAAAAAAAATAATATATATAGAAAAATTTAACCCTCTGGTAATTCATATCAACCCCCTGTTCGTAATTTACATTCTGTGTATTATACAAAAATAATATATATAGAAAAATTTAACCCTCTGGTAATTCATAAATTACTTCATGTGTATACATATAGTGATAATATATATGGAAAAATCGATCCTCTATGGGAAAGTCTATAACTTTCGTCCTGTGTAAATACATAGCAAAATTAGTAGGACACTATTTGTTTGAAAGAACACACTTCTTGTATCCTTTGGATTGCAATAGTTTTCCTCTGTCGAGAGAATCTTGGGTTATCCCATAGCCACTTAATCTCTCTTCTGTTAGAGTTAAATGGCTTATGAAAGGGTATTTCTATGTCGACCACTCATAGGGTTCGATCCACGTTTTTACATAATCAGGATTTTAAACTATGTATTGGGTCTTTACTGTATGCTATTTAATTTTTGTGACTCATCATGAACAATGCACAGGTCGTGTTTTACACGCCTCTTATGAATGCTTATTGTTTTAATATTTCCCTCACTGTGATCGTCGTCCAAATTGGAAATTCCACTAAGTATCATTGGGGAAAATAAATAATAGTCTTTGTTTAGATGTTGACTTTGCCACAATTGACTCTCCCATTTACTGGTCCTCTACACAGGGATTGGATATCTATTTAAAATGTGCTTCCTATTGATTAATCTATTCACTATCTATTCAGTAATAATTGCTCGTTGTCATTTCTCTTTGTTTTATTAATGAAATTTGTATGAACAGATACATTAAATTAATGATGGGGCCCTGTTCTGTTTTGCGAGGGTACCCATCAATTGATTTTGGGTCCACTCCTCCTCCTGGGTCATGGACAGATTGTCTCCCAAGAACAAAAGTCGATCAGAATCTTCACAGAACTCAAGCTAAGTATTGTTCTTGAATTTATTCTTAATATCTGATTTCCATTAAAATGCTATCATAGTTTACTAAGCCCTCATCCTTCTCCTTTGTAGGTTGTGCAAATCGAGGTAATCACATAAAGAAAAACCTCTTGCTCGAAAGGTATTCGAGTTTTGATCTATGCGTACATTACTTAGGTTACATACATATCTTATGCATACTTCTTAGATTTCGTTTACAATACAAGTGGTAATTGAGTCTTTGGCCTATGGTGCTCCAACTGTAATATTTGAACCATGATCGATTGAATACATAGGTTGTTTTGTAAATACTTTGAACAAGGTTCATTTGAATGTGACAACTACTCTTACAATACACTTGTAGTCTACAGAATCACTAATTTTCTATGGTGACAGATAATATAAAGAATATATATGGACCGTTATTCTTTCTATCTATTCTCAGTGGTGTTGTACAGATTTGAATAGTAATTCAACACACACACACACACACACACACACACACACACACAATTCAAAATAGTTCTATCATTCCTTTATGCACACACACACACACACACACACACACATATAACCATATTTAATGACCAATAAGAACATATAATAGTTTTATCATTATTTATTTATGCATGAACACATATATATGTATATATAGTCGTTTATATATGTATAACCCTAATTAATGATTAATAGGTTCTGATATTTATATATGGATGAGCACACACACACACACACAATATATATACCATCATCACATTTCAATTAAAACAATATAGTATCCTTGAACTATAATAAACCCTCACATTCCTAACAAATAATAATCAAACATAATAAGGAATGCAAGTCAAGATACATATTTGAAACCCGATGCTAGAATACGAATGGAACATACATGTTCCACCCAACCATAGAACATAATAGCCAAGTTCACTTGCCTTGTTCACCCCCTAGCCTGACCATGAGTCCATAAGCACAAATGGAATGATCCTCCTTAGCTACAGTCACCATCCACAGATCAAAAATTCATTTGCCTCACACTAATAGTGTTCATAACAACAAAATAGTTTTCTTTTCCAACATACCAAGTTTCTTCTCGAAATTCATAGCTTTACAAATCCTTGATTTTTAGGGGTTGCTAGTGGTCAAATTCCACATTTTCCACTTGTAAAAATCAGCTTTGAGGTAACTCAAACCTGTTCCCCACTCATGGAGTCATGGGGCTGTTCCATTTGTCTTTTAGCATTTAATTTATAAAAAGTTTGTCTTCCACATGTTTCAAAATAAAAGAGGTTAGTAGGTCAAATGTTTTCCCAACAATCATCAAATCATTTAATTACAATAATAAAAATTCCAAATTCATATTTTACATAAATGGCAAATAATTTCCAAATCAAAATTATTCTAAAATTCACTTAGAATTTAATTATTACATTTACCCTGCCCTACAATAAATTTTGCTTTTGTAAAGGCTAATGATCGACATAAAGTGTAATCTATTTGTGTCAACTAAAAGCATCATGAACATGTTATCCTCTCTATCTTTCTGTTGTTCATCCAAAAATTATAACAGTATATAATATAATATAATATATGGCTCACATGCCCAGCTACAAAAACGATGCCCAACTACAAAAACGAGATAGTATTTTAAAATAAAAAACTTTGATACGGGCATGCATCTCTTAAGTTTGTTTCTTCTTGAGGTCGCACTTCATATACAAAATGCTTCATTCATTGATAGGCAACCAACTAATGTTATCGCTCAATATTATATCAATCACATCAGTATTTCCACCAATCCATATTTGATATGCTCTCCCATGACCAATAACTTTCCCCAGCCTTTGATTGTCCTTGCAAGAAGGAAAACACGCACGAAGGAAAACAATCAAACAAGTTCATTCAAGCTTTAAGCAATGGCATCCCTGCCTTAAAGGCATGGACTTCCTACTCTGCAACTCATTTTGTTTAATATCCCAATCCTACTTTGTTTCATTATCCATATCTGAACGTTATTAAGCATGCAGCTCAATTATGATTCTGACGGATCCAGTGGAAAAAAACCACCTTTTTTATATGTTTATTTTTTCATTTACGTTGTATCCGACAAATAACTAGATATTGCAGATGATCTATTATTAAAAAAACTCATCAACACAAAATTGAATAACTAACAACATATATATAAATCACAACATATATAAATCACCTTGTAGGATATAATTGATGATCTATTATTAAAAAAACTTTTAAGAAAAATAAATCTATAATCAACACTCGGAGTAATACTCATCAACCGAAAATTGAATAACTAACAACATATATATAAATCACCTTATGGGCTACAATTGAAAGGTAAATTGAATAACTAACAACATATATAAAGTATTTTATGGGTTATCATTGAAAGGTTTGAGATGAACGATTTTGTTGGGTATGTGTTATATTCTTTGCATGTGTGTGTGGGTGCGTGAGATTGGACAACTGGTCTCATGATCTGGTTTCATGATGTCCTGTGCTTTCCTGGGATATTAGGGGGTCAGATTTGCCCCCTCAGTTATGCACAACCTTAGGGAAGCATTCCGAAATTTGTTTTGGGGCGGTTTTTGCTATTCTAACGGATGTTTCTATTTTTAGCGGTTTTATAAATTAATCACGGATTAAGAGATTGAAGTTTTGATAGCTACATTGTATATATTGTATGGTGAATGGTGAAATTAATACAATGAAGAGTTGAAAGATGCGACACCAGGAAGACTGATTTTCTCCTAGTTAAAATTTTGAGTTTCCAACATAAATCTTTGTGTACTATGTATATAAGCCATTAATTAATTTTTTTATTTATTTAAAAAATTGTATGCATTGCTTAACTTCAGAAATTTAAAACTTACACATTTAAAGATCCAACGATCCATAAATATAGTAATGCACTATCCTATATCAAAACCAATCGATGTATCGTATATCAAAACCACTAGCTATTATATTAAAACCACATTTATATGACCGGCAAGTGAATGGTGAGAGATGTGGAATACATCCATTCAACAATCCAGTGATCTACGCTCCTCTTTTAAAAACAATGGATCTGTACTATATCAAAACCAATGGCTGCTGTATCAAAACCTCACGTATAGGAAACATTAAACCAATGGCTCCTATATCAAAACCACACGTATATGACACGTTAGAGACACCCTTCCATAGCATTGCTTAAACCACTCAGACTCTCCATCCGTTCGTGTTGATGAAGCAAATGCAGCTCACGCATCTCACTAATACATGGTAAAGAAACAAAGTAAGAAAAACCTAAGATATAAATACAGGGTAAAGAAAAGTAAAAAAACCTAATATAAAAGTAGTAAAAAACCCTAAATGCATTTCACAAATACTAAAATCTAGTTATTAAACAGAGTATTAAGTCACAATGAATTAAAAAAAATTAAAGTATTTAAGAATAGTTATTAAACAGAGTATTAAGTCATAATGAATTAAAAAAAAGAAAGTATTTAAGAATAGTTATTAAAAAAATTAATAAAAAATAAAGTAGTAAAAGAGACTATCAAGCCATAATAAATTAATTAAAAAAAAAAAAGCAAGTAGGAATAGTTAAAAAAAAAGAAAAAAACTTTTGAAATTGAGGATGTTTCAATAAATAGATAAACAAAAAGATAAAATAAATATATATTTTAAATTGAAATTGTAGATAGATTAATAAAATGATAAAAATAAGATAAAATAAATGCACATTTAAAATTGAAATTGAAAATGGCTTAGCATAAAAAATATTAATTTACGAATGAGAAAAACAATTCCAACTAGAATATTGATATTGATTAGTAACAAAATGTGTAAAAGGTAAAAATAATAATTCTATTTGCCTCTTATACATTTGCAATATCAATTTTTATTTTAAAATTAGATCTGTATAATCTACAGAATAATGTATACATAATTTACACAATAATGTATACATAATTTACACAATAATGTATAGCTATTTCTTTCAAGGAGGAAAACTCTACACAATAATGTATAGCGATTTCAAGGAGCAAGGCTCTACCAAAGAGATACTAATAACTTTTGACAGGTTATTATAGTTAAAAACATCAAATTGACTCTTTTATGTTAATTTCATGCCTTTAAATTTCTATGTTCTTATTTGGATTGACCTGTCAAATAGGCTCTACCAAAGAGATACTAATAACTTTTGACAGGTTATTATGGTTAAAAACATCAAATTGACTTTTATGTTAATTTGATGTCTTTAAATTTTTATGTTCTTATTTAGATTGACCTGTCAAATACTATATGGAAAAAAAAAATCTTCTTTGAAACATCAAAATATTTACAACTATTATATGGAAAAAAAAAATCTTCTTTGAAACATCAAATTACTGACAACTATTATATGGAAAAAAAAAATCTTTTTTGAAATATCAAAATCCATTTATGATTCAGCTATTATAAATAACACATATAATATATATGTTATATTATAACACATATACTATATGTATTATTTATAACACACATACTATATGTGTTATATTAAACATTTATACTATATGTGCTATAATATGACACTTATAGTATATGTGTTATATTATAACACATATATTTTAACACATATACTATATGTGTTATAGTATAACACATATACTATATGTGTTATAGTATAACACATAGACTATATGTGTTAATCTATAACACATAGACTATATGTGTTAATCTATAACACATACACTATATGTGTTATATCTATTAAAAAAAAAATTCCTAAAT
>SNQJ01S0014103.1:48965-64205 GCA_010110895.2 Picea sitchensis
CGGGAGCCACGTTTAGGGAGAGCAAGATCTTCATGCGTATGGATGTTCCGGTGCAGTGGCATGATTGAATGCTGGTCTAGTTATTAATCCATCTGTAAATCGCAGAAAATGAAACCCTCATGCAAAAATGAAACGCAAACGCTCATGGGTTGGCGATCCAATATTAAACGCGATAGTAGAAAATGATATTAAACGCGATAGTAGAAAATGAGACGCTCAAATGCTCATGGAGAAAATGAAACGCTCATGGATGGACAATCCAATATGAAACATGACAGTGGAGGAAATCCAAAGGTTAATCATTTAAACTTGGCAATCATATGGTGCTACAGTGATTAATATGACTAGCACAACAGCAAAATAGTTGTTGGTGAAGGCAAGGTTGAGAGGATGAAATGAATCTTTAAAAAAATATATTAAATTTTATTATCTATTAACAAATAAACTGTTGGGCTTCATTTATCTGGTGTTAATATTTTAATTTCAGTTAATCACTTATGTGGCAATCAGTGAGCTATCAAAGTAATTTTTAAATATGATTAGGTAAATGTAAAAAAGTAAACACATAAACTGATGTTTTTATAATAGCTAGGAAGTTAATGATTGAAATCACAGCCATTTATTTTGTGTGACTACTAAGAATATTTCAACCATATTTAATCTTGTCCATAAAAAACTTATTAAGCACTAAACCCCTATTAAATCTGCCCATTGTCAATAGGTATATGCCTTTCGACGTAAAAATAAAAGAATGCTTTCAAGGACGTTTAATACACGGCCGTCTGCATTCTCAAAACCTTTCCTTGTCGGAACAACTCGTTCTTTGCGGGAATGTACTGTATTCTAGAAAAATAGCATTTTTATTGATCCGTAACTGAATAAAATTTTGAACAATGTAGAAATGTTCAAAATCATGCGCAAAACTGGAGAAATGTAACTAATAATTTAAGAATCATGCGCAAAACGGGAGTAATGTAACTAATAATTTAATTCATCGGCAAACGGAAGAAATGTAACAAATAATTTAATAATCATGCGCAAAACGGGAGAAACGTAACTGATAATTTAAGAATAAAGGGCAAAAGGGGAGAAATGTAACTAATAATTTAATTCATTGGGAAACGGAAGAAATGTAACGAATAATTGGAGAAACGTAACTGATAATTTAAGAATAATGAGCAAAATGGGAGAAATGTAACTAATAATTTAATTCATCGGGAAACGGAATGGAACGTCTCGACCATAGATGACAAAGAAATGGTCTTTTTAAAACTTTGCTTCTAAATTCGTTTTGACCTGTAGATTTCTTGATTTGATTTGCGTTATTCATCATGCGATTTCGTGATTTGCGTTCTGTCGTTCCTCCAGTAATCCATATGTGAATGCATGATCTTTAATCATAGAAGCAATATAATTATGTTATACACATTATTAAATTTTAGGGGTAAACTCAAAAGATGGTTTCCTGGATGAATGTATGCAGGACTAGAATTTGAGGTCTCCATTGTGTTTGTTTGGTTTTTAGATCCACGTGAATATAAAATTTACGCGTCAAAATTTATTGGTATAAAAAATCCTAATTTATGTTCCACTTCATAGCGTATCTGTCATAAATTCTAGTATTTAGTTTACTATAGTGTGTCACCTATTAACGGACATGAAAAACAAATTTGAAATTCCAACCCTAAATGTAAGATGACATCTCATAAGTTTGAGTGTTAATATAGGGGAATTTGTATAAATTAGACAAATATCCAATAACATTGGTGCCTTAATTTTTTTTTCTTTATTTAATTGCAAGGATCGAAAATTATTCCATAAACTCTCATTTGTGAGAAAATTTCTTATTATATAATGTAATCTAATCTAGTGAAATATAATAATGTAAATTTTGCAAACCTCAAACATATAAGTAAGATAGTCACATAAAATGCATTTTTTAGTATTTAAATTCCATAATTTTAATAGATATATTTTTTCTATTTAAATTCCATAATTTTAATAATTTTAGTAGATAGTTAAATAAAAGAAATTAAATAATGAAACAAAAAATTAAGTTGTTTATTGTTTAAACTAAACATTATATTTTTGTTAAACAAGGGTTAAATTAACCCTGGGATCACATTATAAGACATTTTCTAAATTAAACTTCAAAATAAATAAAGAAGAACATGTAAAAGATGTATAAACTCATGGTTGATATAATTCAATGGGAGAGGGTACTTAAATTTAATTCGATTGGTCTATTTATTTAATAGAAAAATAGTTTGCGGGAACAAATTTATATAATCATTAATGCTTATATTGATGTATGTTTATGAAGAGTTTTTTCAGTGCATGTTACTTTCAACCTATTCCAATACATGTATATATTCTTTCTGAAAATGAATAATGTTTAGAAAATTTATATTTACATTATCCTTTTCCATTCACTCCAATGAAGTTATTTAATAGAAAAAATAGTTTGTTAGAATAAATTTATATAATATTAATGCTTATATTAATGTATGTTTATGAAGAGTTTTCTCATTCCTTCTTACTTTCAATTTATTCCACTAATATATGCATGCATGTATTGAAGTTATTTAATAGAAAAAATAGTTTGTTAGAATAAATTTATATAATATTAATGCTTATATTAATGTATGTTTATGAAGAGTTTTCTCATTCCTTCTTACTTTCAATTTATTCCACTAATATATGCATGCATGTATATATTTTTTCTGGAAATGAATAATGTCTAGAGAATTTACATTTACGTTATCCTTTCCCACTCACTTTAATGAAGTTATTAGTCATATTTGTAGTTGGTGATTAAATTTCTCCATCCAAAAACCATGAAATATTAGTGTTATATATATAATTTTAATTTAGTTATTATAATATATATTTCATTTCAATAAGATGCTTTAAAGTAAAGGAAACCAGTAGAGATGGGATATTTATTTGAAAGTGATTTAATGAAATATAATAAAACAAAATTTATTATTATGATAAGAAGGATAGGATTATATTATTAAAGTCTAACTTGAGAGTCTTGAGAGGGTTTCATATGGTTTCCATGTTCAAGTTTCAATTCAAAAAGATCAGAGCGAGATCAGTGACTAGATGGTGTTTGGAGCATACACATCAGTGCACTATGGACAATCCTCCTCAACTTGTCTTTTATTCGAAGGATTCGTTGATGGAGGAAATGATTTTCACTGACATTATCTTAAAACCTCACATAGATATTCACCTACATTGCATTAGCTCGTGGGGCTCGGGGGTGAACTGCCAAACTTCTCTCTATTGGGTGACTCAATTTAGGAAAATTTGTTTGGCCATAAGATCCATCTCATGATCCCTATCACTATTCATGTAGGGTATCCGTAGATATCGAGGGTTTGTGATTGTTTAGGGTTTTAGATAAGCATGGGATGCATGTTGAAGGTTATTTGTCAATTGGTGCTTTCACTGTCTAGGAGTCTGGGTTATTTGTCAATTGGTGCTTTCACTGTCTAGGAGTCTGGGTTATTTGTCAATTGGTGCTTTCATTGTCGAGGAGTCTGGGTGTCTTTTGCATGGAAAAATTGATTTTTCGTGGTTTTGTTGGTAACAAGATTATGATAGAGGAAGTATAAGGTGGCCTAGTTCCATGGGTTGGTAGAAACCTAGAGTAGAAGAGGTGAAAATGGTTAAATCGAGGGGTGGTGGCGGTTGTATGTGAGGATTTGTAGGTTAGTCAAATATCAAAATTGGACGGCAAGGCTATAGTTGGGAAATTTGTGGTTGCCAATTTTCCGTGTCCTCTTTAAGATTTTGGATGGAGTCGGTCTGGATTTGAGTTATTAGGTATGCTCCAAACTTTCATATCTTGTCTCGGGGATTCATAGGTATTTTTTTTTGTTTTCATGGCATTCAATTTTACATTCCATGAGGAAGCCTTATCTAGCATGCCTACGTGGATTAAGCTCCCAAAAATTTCACTTGAGTTTTGGTCTGATGCTAGCTTGCAATCTATTGGGAATGTTCTGGGAATGTTCATTTGATCTCGATTTATGAGAGGAACGAAATGAATAATAGGATAAATACAATAAGCAAGAGATACAGAGAGCATAAATGAAAACAACTTACTCGAATGGTGGTAGCTATCTCTAAGAAGAAATGTGGCTGGTATGGACATTCATCTGAGAAGAATGATTATAATGAGGCTCTAGAGGCCTTATTAATATTACTCATGAATGCCAAAACCCTAGACATCCAAAAACTAACCCTAGGAGATGAAACACCAAAAGTTACGTGGGCCCCGATGGGTAAGTTGGTACCTCAACTTCCCAGGGTCATAACTTTAGCATACGATCTCTGTTTTAGGTGTGTGATAACCTGTTGGAAATGTATTTTCGAGAACTACAAATTATGCCATCAAACTTTAAATCTATCTATAGTTTGAATGTGGCAAGCCAAAAAAACATTGTTCAGGGCCCCAAAATGGCCCTGGAAGTACATAAAGATGTACTGACATGAAAAATTCCAAAATAAGCAAGTTGGATTAGGTTGGTGGAAACCAATATCCACTTGGAAGCTTTTTAGGGATTCAAAAAATCCTGGAAGAGTAGAACCCACAATTACAAAGAATAACATAAGAACGTACTGAACTAAAACTGTCAAGATGAGATAGTTGGAATATGTGGGTGGCCACCAGTATCCACCTGGATCAGTCCTCCCCCCTTAGGAATCAATGGTATCCATTGCATTGAGTGCCCCCATCAGGTGAGGAAATTTATGTTGAATTTGGCCCCGGGTGAGCCACTTTCCTTGGTGTAGGAGCTTCCTTTCCTTGATAACCCAGTAAAGCTGGATCCTATGTCGGCCAGTGTGCTTTACGTGTGTGTCCATTATTTGATCAGTGGATTTTTGTTCCATGTAGTTAGGGTTGAGCTTTTTTTGGTGTCAATTGTTTTGCGATCTCTGAGGTGTCCAATAATGGTGGAAAATATGCCCGAAGGAGGTCCACATTGAACACTGGATGTAAGCCAAGGAAGGGGGGAGTGTTGAGCTCAAAAGCATTGTCACCCATTTCCTTGGTGATAGTATAAGGTCCATAGAAAAGTGGATGAAGCTTCTGATAGGGATATGTAAGGTGTTCTTTCTGTAAATGTAACCATACCTTGTCTCCCACTTGAAACTTGTGTGGTACCCGATGTTGATGATGGCGTTGCTTGTACTTATCATTGGCTTTCTTCAAAATCTCATGGACCTGTTGGTGGATGTGTTGAATCCTCTCAATGAATTTGGTGGCTTTGTCAGCCTCAGACTAAACATGGGAAGATTTTGTATGTTTGGTTGCAAGAGGTAGTGCAACATCAATGGGACCCAAGGGTTGGAATATCAACCCCACCTGAAATGGGATATGGTCGGTGGAGCTATGGAGAGCCCTATTGTAGTTGTGTTGAACATATGGAAGAATATCATTCTATGTACATAAATGCTTAGAGTTATACATGTGTAGGATGTGCACAATCATCCAATTGATGACCTCTGTTTTGCCATTGGTTTGAGCGTGGAAGGCAGTGGATTTAACGAGCTTGGTGTCCAACAGTGACCAGAGAATCGACCAAAATGTGTTGGGGAACTTGCTATCCCGATTGGAGATGATGGTTTGTGTTATCCCAAAATGGACCCACACTCGTTCGAAGAAGAGATTGGAAGTATCTGCCACTATGATGCTCTTCTTATAGGCTGTGAGAATGGCCATCTTTGAAAATCAATCAACCAACACAAATACACAATTATTTCCTTCATTGGTGGATGGAAGGCCAAACATGTAATCCATTAAGATGGATTCCCAAGGCCTCTCGGGAATAGGAAGAGGTGTGTATAATCCTTGCTTCTTGAAGGATGGCTTGGAAATCACACAGTTAGTGTAAGATCTGATATACTTGCTGACGTCTTGTCGAAGTTTTTTCCAATAAAAATGTTTCTGTTGAACGAACACAGATTGCTCCACACCAAAATGTCCTTCCATCCAACTGTAGTGAGCCTCCAATATCATATTTTCACGCTCGCTTGCACGAACACAGAGGTGTCCCATATGGCATAACAGTCCATCTTGAATGTGAAAATCGGTGACATTCGCACTTGTAATCTAAGAGTTGATAGGTGGTGACGAAGTCAAGATCTCATTGATAAAGTTGGGGCCACTGAAATGCCTCATTCCCATAGGAATGGAGCACAATGGTGAGTGCAACCACGAGAGGTCAACTGAGGCAGTTAATGACATGATTTTTGCTCCATGTCTTATACTTGATGTTGAGATGGAACTACTACAGGTATGTGGACCACTTTTGATGGTGGTCATTCTGCAACTTCCTCTGTGTCTGTATGAAATGCAAAGGCTTGTGATAAGTGTCGATGAGTGCTTCCTTTATAAGAATGTATTTTTTCCATTGATGATAGGCTTGTACAATGGAATACCTTGTCATAGGTGGGGTATTTTCAGATGGTATCTAAGAGCGTCTCACTATGGTATGCTACTATATGACCATGGTCATCTAGTAGCATACCATAGTGAGACGCTCTTAGATACCATCCGAAAATACCATGGTATGCTACTAGATGGCCACCTAGATGATATAGGTGGGTGGCCACCGATATCCCCCTAGATAATCATTGTTGCAGACTCAAGCTAGTTGCAATTTGGTCACAAATATTTTTGTTGAACTCAACCGTCAACATGATTTGTTCGAGTTTGTGAAGATTGTGTAGGGAAATAATTCATTCACATAGATTCTTTACTATCTAAATGTTCCTTTTCGATGTGAGATATGTCACCGGGTAGGCCATCTGCTGGCAGATTGTGATCGGGTTTTATCAAAAAAATTTAAGGGTAGTGCTATCCTAGGATCAAGGGTTCCATCTAGCTCAAAAACCTCTTCTCTTGTAGTTATATTTAATGTAGAATTTTCATCTCCTACTCAGGTTGAAATTTTTATTGTTCCTATTTTGGTTCCTTCAAAGGTGGCACATGTTGAGACCCAACATGATTTTAAAGTGGGTGAGAATGGAATCCCCTTGGATTATAAGGACTCTCTAAATGTCATGGAACGCTCTGCGGATTTTATGATCAAATATGACTTATAGATCATTCACTTTGAATGGAATCAGATTGATTCTCTTTGGTCTAAAAGTTGGTCTTCTCTTCAAGGATCGAGTAAGTCTCTTCTAAACACTACAGTCCCACCAATGTCTTCTTTGTCAATTTCTCTTAATCATATCACAATGGATATAAATGAGGGGTATGGCGCTTGTGTAGTGTCGGGTTTGGTTTTGCGGGTTTGTCCTCCATTTAGTGATATTTCTTGGAGATTCTCAATGGGTCTTTCTCTGGATTCATATGGTTTCCCTCACCTTTCTAATGATTCGGCTCATGCTACTTATTCATGTTTTCTCTTGGTCTCCTTATGGTGAGATCCTTACTTTTTTTTTTCTCAGGGCCTTGTAAAAGTCTCAACCATGTTTGGGGGTTTAGGAGTTGATGGAGCTAAGGAGGTTATTCCATCTAAAGTCAGGAGGAATTTGGAATTAAGAAATGCTCAAGAGAATGATTCTTGAAAATTATCTATGGGGAACAAATGTCTTATTTGTGGGGTTCCTGGAGAAGGGATAACCCCAAATGCATGGAGAAAAAGAATATTAATACTATGACTATGAGGGTCCTCTGGGGGAGGTCCAAAAAAAACTCTCAAAATATTTTTTCCAGTCTCACTCGACTTGATGTTTTATTTATATAGGAATCTATGGGTTGGTGTGAGCCAATTATAGTGGACTTGAACAAGCTCTTCCCAGGATGGGTTTTTTTGGGTCTGGATTCTATAGGCTTCTCAAGTGGTATCATCACATGTATTTATCTAAACTGACAACTTACCAATTTTTTTTCTATACCCTCAGGTTTATGCATAGAGATATGGAGTAAGGAATTTGATTGTGAATTCATTATACTTAATAATTATGGACGATATGGAGACTGGGAAGCCTTATGTAATCAATTGTTTGGGTGCAAATTTATCTGCTAAGATAACCTAATCATTGGAGGAAATTTAAATTTCATATTAAATCACAATGAGATCTGGAGGGATGCTACCTACAAGGCTCAATTGGCACATTTCTTCATACAAATATTAGGAGTTGGTTTGATTGATGTTGAGCCAGTTCATCCTCGACCAACATGTAGCAATAACCATAATGGTGCATAGGGTATTATTAAAAGTATGCACAATTCTTTATAATAATAATAATAATAATAATAATAATAATATATTTTTAAGGTCATGACCAAGCCAGACACTAAATTGGTGTATTTCAGTATGATTGTTTAGAGAAGTTGGTTATATACCATTCTTGGGTGGGTAAGAGTCGTTGCTTCGATCACTTTTGTATTTTATTTGAATTGGAACTCGCTAGAAAGTAACTATATCTCCTTTCAAATATAATTTGACATGGTTCGGTGTGGAATACTTTAGGAATCTTGTACATGATCATTGGAAACATTACCAAGTGAATTATAATGACTCGGTCAACCAACATTTTTCATTCGCTAAAATAAAAGGTGGTGATTTAGGTAGCATCCCGATGGAAACAAGTTGGCATGGATATTTGGTTGATAGAGCAAGATATAGAATAGTTATTCAGACTACATTAGGATGGTTCAAGGCATTTTCTAGATGTGGATGTTGGTTGGGATTTGGAAATAAAAATGAAAAAAAATTTGTTAGAAAAAAAACGTACGTGGCGGTTGAAGAGAAAAACTATTTGGTTCGAGGTGGGGGATATTTTTATTTTATGGAAACTAGATAAATTTTATTTATAAAAGTTATGAGAGAAATCATAGAGAGAGTGTATAGATATAAAAAAATTCAGCCATCCCAAAAACAATTGAAACATGCTAAAAACTAACTATAATTTCAAGAAGATTGTATACTAACTTAGCCAGGGACTGTAATACAATAGATTTCCCATAGTATATCCTATAATACATGGATAGAATAAAAATAAAAGTGAATTGCATCAAAACACTACTGATAAGGTGGATATCAGTGTAGTGAGGCAACATATTTAGGGTTTGGGGGTGAATTAAGCTCTCGAATATGTTGGTGGGGAGTAGGGGATGAGGCACCCTATGAATTGGTAATCATTTATTGAGTAGGTATAGTGGATTTGGGATGGAAGTGAAGGTCCTCCATATGAGACCTTAATGTTGCACACTTTTCCTGCAACTCTTGTAATGCATGTCTATGTTCCACAATTATCTCTAAAACTATGAGAAATTGGGTTGAAAGACCACTTACTTGAATCTGGTGTGCCTACACTTAGTTGAGGAGGTCAGGTGATTCATCCTCTGATGGTTCCTTTCTTCTCCACAAACTGTCATCACCATCCTTAGCCATAAATATGAGTGCACTGGAGACTAGAGGATGAAAAAGATTGAATGTCTTAGCAGGCAAGAACAAGTATGGGGGCACAACCACAAATTGATCTAAATGCTTTTGATATGATCTCAATTTCAAACCCATTAAATTGTAGCTCAAGTGAATCTGAAACTGTATCCATGGAGGATGAATTGAGTCTCCCCTCATATCCATGAGGTGAGAGATACAATCACACGAAGAAATATGCCCTCACTAAGTTGGATTAAGCTATGTGTCTTACATTGGTGATATCAATGGAGGCAAAGGTGATACCAACTATTGAAGCCACAGTACATGAACCATTGTGTTAATGGAATTGTGATCCAAGTGAAGTGACTACAACCTTTTTGTGGGGTGATTAACATACACGAGCATGAGGAGGAGGTACAAAAAGTTAATACCAAGGTAGAGGTAGGGGAAGGAGGCTGCAGATCTAAAACCTTCCTCATGTGATCAATGAAGCACATAATATGTCCAAAAAACCTTGCCACGTGTCCCTACCTTGAACTTAGGACATGGCATGAGTGCCTTTGTGAATTGAACCTTGCATGGGACGTAAAATTTTCCATTGAGTCTTCCCATGGGATATGAATTAATGAGGACTTCCCATTTATCTTCAGTGTCCCTAATGTTTCCATGATGGTTATATTGGATTGTTGATATCCTATTGAATTATTTAGTTGAAGAATGTGGCGTACTAGGATTTGGATGGTTTCTATTTCTTTTTTAATTAGTCTAAATATTGAACTTAGATGTTTATCAAAAGGCATAGACTTCCACCTCACATGATTGATGAAAACTTTTGAATCTCATAGAAGATTAATAGAATATATTGCTTTTATCCTTACCAATTATAAACCTTGGAGAAGTGCATATGCCTCAGCCTAGTTATTGGTGGCATGTATATCTTTCCATGAATACAAAATATTTATATTTCCTCATGGGATAAGGATTACCTCACTCATACCTTCTACCTCGGGCTCGAGGCGAGGGATATTAACACCAAGTTCTTCCATAAATGTTCTAATCGTTAGAGGAATAAAAATACTATATCAGGGTAGGAGGATCGAAATGGGAATAAGGTCCAAGGTTTTGACGGGTTGTAATCTCTTGGTATTGAACACTCTAGGATGGGTCATGTGTTAAAAATTATATCTTATTTTCCTCATCATATTGAAGAAGAAGATAATATATATTTATTTCAGGAAGTCATAAAGTACAAGATAGCGATAGTGATATCATCTTTAAAAATATATACAAGTCCCAATCTTGATGGTTGGATGGAAATTATTTTTGATGATTTTTTTGAGGTCATGGGTGATGAAATTTTGAGGGTAGTGGAAGAGCCCATACTTTTAGGAAAGATTATAGGAAATCTTAGTTCCACTTTATACCCATAATATCCAAAACTGAATGCCCCACAAATTTTGAGGATTTTTTCCACTTTATACCCATAATATCCAAAACTGAATGCCCCACAAATTTTGAGGATTTTTTCCCATTGCATTATGCAATTGTGTATATAAAATAAAAGAAAACGTTATCTCTATGTCTCAATACTTCCTTATCAAACATAATTTCTTCAGAGAAATTTTGTTTTTTAAAAGCTAGGTTCACCCATTAAGAATTTGGTTCAGTGTAGGGAGGGTTATATACTATAAGAGATACCCCATGTCAGTTTTCAAAATTGACTTATCAAAGGCCTACAATCATATATCATGGGTATATATGATGCTTCATATAGGTTTTTCACTTCTAATGGTAAAATGGATCATTTCATGTATAAAATTCGGTTCTTTTTATTTTCTCATTCATGGTGCAAGGTTGCAGTTTTTAAAATCTTCTTGGGGCCTTTGACAAGGGTGTCCACATTATAGTTACTTGTTCCTAATTATGGTTGATGGGATTAGCAATATTATTTCTAAAGCTAAGCATGTGCATATTTTTCAAGGACTCAAAGTGGGTAGGTTCAATCATCTCATGCATTTTTTGTTTGTGGATGATGTCTTAATTTTTTTTCTATGTGAAGAATCGAATGGTTGGGTCCTAAGTGATAGTCTAGCACTCTTTTTTGAGGCAACAGGGATGGAGATAAATTATCAAAAGTTTTCATTTTTCTTCTTGGAGGTAAAGGAGGCATTAAAAATATTTTTCACAAATCTTGTGGCATTCCCTACGTATTATCTTCAGGATGGAATCCAATATTTATGGTTCATATTAAAGGCAAAGAACTATGGTATTGAGGATTGGAAATGGATTCTTTCCCTCATTGATAAGGGCATTAATTTTTGTTGTCACAAGTGGATTTCAAGGGGGAGAAGACTTATGTTCATAAAATTTGCGATTGCGGAAATTTCAGTCTATTGACATATCTTGGGGATAATTATGTTCTTCCATGCATCCTTAAGTTATGTTACAATTATTTATGGAAAGGAAGCACTGAATGTTTAAGATCGCATCTGATGAATTGGAAAGTATTGTTTAGGACAAAGCATTAGGTGGGTGGGGTTTAAAAGTATTTCCTTCCTTTGGTCGAGCTCACCTAGAAAAATATTTATGGGTCTTCTTGACGTAAGATAGTCTATGGCACCAGATATTGATAGACAAGTATATATCCCCAATCTCCATCTTGGATTGGATTCAATGTTGAAATAAGACAATGAATAACAACTGTAATCAATGGCAGATTATTACACTTTATTTTCCAATTATTGGTAAATATCTTGCTTGGAATATTGTTTAGGGAACGATTTTTTAGGCCGGTGTGGATGCTATTGTGGCTTGTAGTGAGGACATATTTATTCCAACTGATTTTGTGAATTATTTCTAAGAATATGGCAGGTGTACTCTTAATTTTTTCAAAGACTCGACTCAAACTTCAATTTGGGCTCAAGGTTGTTTATAAGTGACAAACCTAGGGCTTGAGGCTCAATGAGATTCTTCCTAGGAATATTTTCTCAGAGATTTAAGGAGACCACATATCCTGTTGGCGGATGATGAAGGTGAGTTATTTTAGGCATACAATTCATAGGGGGATAATTATATGTTCAATCTTGGGTATAAGTCCATAATGCAAGCGAATGAGCTGAATAATTTATGGTGGTATCAAAAACTATGGAAAGATAAAGGGCCACCAAAAATTATATGTTTCTTCTAGCTTGTTCTCAAAGGTCATGTTCTGATGTGGGATCAACTTCATCAGAGAGATAAACAAGACTTAGAGATGTGTTCTTTATGCAAGAATGCAGAGGAATCAAATCTATATCTTTTCATAAACTAACGTTTCATCTGTCAGGCATGGTTTGATATCGAAATTTGTTTGGGAATGAATCATCTTTGGGAAGGTATTTTTGTGGAAGAATGCTTCAATTTTTTTCCTCTAATCGAAACCGATAATCAATCCACCCTTCGGAAATTTTTAAAGTCCATTTCTTCCCTTTTTCATGATATTAGTTTCAGGCATGTTTGTCAATATGGGAATAGTATAGTCGACACTCTCTCAATGATATCCATTCTGAGGATGGATTTTCTTTTGATTTTGGAATAATTCTTTTATGGTGTTTTATCGTACCATAACAAAGAGATGTTCCATTATTTGTAAATTTTGTGGGAAATTTTATCTAGTTGGGGTCTCTCGGGAGATTTATTTATTTTTGAGACAAACTTCGATTCGATAAATGTTTTATGATGCATTTTTTATATTGTCATAAACTTTTAAGGGAATCTACTTTTTCTATCATATTGTAGATTCTTTTTTTTTAGTGTTAAGGATTGTAACTCTTTCTCTCTGGAATAGAAGTTACATTTTTTTCGAAGAAAAGAAAAAAAAAAAAAAAGTCTAACTTAAATAATTAATAAGAGAATTTTTATCTTCCAAGTTACTATAAAGGCTTAAATCTAGTTAATATTATATATTTACTCTTCATAGCATTTAGTTAAAAATGATTACCCATTGGAATGTGTTCCCATGTTAATGAAAATCAAATAATAAGTATTAAATTTTTAATTTCAAAATTAAATTTATTATAATATTTAAAAAAAAACATTAATATTTTAACATTTAATAAAATTATTAAAATAACTATAAACAATTGAGCAATTTCATTTATAATAATATTTTAAAATTAGTTATACAATTCTTCTTCTTATAATTTAATATTGAAACATATTATTTAATTATCTTTTAATTTAAGTGGTTTTTTTTTCAATCATGAAGATTAAAATTAAAAAAAGTTTATTTAAAAACTAACATTTCTTTAATGCACAAAACCATCGCATTTATATGAATTCTCGATATTAAAACATAGTAAAACTTCACCACAATCGTCCGCTCAAAACCTTCCCCAATGGTGATGGTAGCATGTTCAATTTGGCATCTCACTAACCTCTAACATATGAAACAAACTAAACATAGCCAAAGAAAAAAGTCAAAAGCGTTAGGTGATTAGATCCAGCTTGAAGATGAGAACATGCTTCCTTAGTTTTACACGCACTAGCAAAATTATTTAAAATGTTTGATCCAATGTCTTCTATTTTGTAAAGGTGTGAACACTTTCAATTTTCATGTGAATACAAAATTTTATGAAAGAATAATTTAATGTAACATTGAACTTTAAACCTCCTTTTAAAAAAAATCACATCTTATTAAATATATGATCTTATTAAATATACAATTAAGTACTTGAATTCCATCTACCACTTACAACATATGCGAAACATCTTCTATGTATCGTTGAGCAAGTTACCGATGATACGATCTATTTTTTTAAATTATAAAAAGAAACATTAATTAGTACCATAGGAATACATTTTTGAAACACTCCATTTTGAATACATTTTTGAAACATTGCATTATGTTTTATTTTTCTTAATTTAAAAAATGTTTAATTATTAAAAATAAATCTTAATTAGTGGAATACATTTTTGAAACTACCCATTGTATTGATAAAAAAAAGTTCATTTTGAAACGATTGTTTCTTAATAAGCAGTAAATTTTGTAAAACGATGAAAAAAGACTTAATGAATTTATGTAAAAGATACGTTTTTAATGCAATGAAGTTATCTGATATAATGTTGTTATCTCTTTTTATGTTAATGGTTAGATAGTTGTACTACTAGTACATTGTAACTTTCTTATTTAAATATCATTTAATTATGATTTTATAAATTATTTATATTAACATAACTTTAAGTTTTATATTTTAATACATCATCTTAAGGTTTATGGTACAATTAAAAAAAATAACTAAACTATTTATGAGATGTTTATCTTTGACAAATAATGCTTGGACTAAGTAGGGTTCGATCAAGTTGTCTTGTCACCCTTGTAAAGGTGTATATTTTGAGCCAAATTTCTTAGTTCTTGAATTCCACCTCAAACATATAATTAATGGATCACCCGATTTAAATCACTGGACGACAATCCACATGCATATCTCATACATTCATTATTAAGGAATAATTCATGAGATCCACAATCTCCCAAACTATTTGGCAAAAAATTCATGTTGAGCATCACCTATCCCCTCCCTATCGTTTAGTGTGGACCTCTTAAATCATGAATGTATCATATAATTTTATTATTCTTTATTTTTATTAGGCATGAGGGTAAAAGCTTTTCTACTACATAAAAAAAAATATTGTATTGAACACAACTATGATGATTGCCTAGTTTTTAGAACAATATTATGGGTACATAATTCCTAATTTATTGAAAATATTACTAAAAATTCTAAACTTGACGTTGATAAAAAAAACCTATCAAAATAAAATCATTATTTATATTGATGATTTT
>SNQJ01S0014104.1:18361-51843 GCA_010110895.2 Picea sitchensis
TCGTACCCACCACCTTCACACTTCTAAGTATGCAATAACTAAGCTTTACTACTAACAACTCATCATGCAACACCCATAGAGATTGTCATGAATGAGCGAAAGGCTCAAGGATATTTCCCATTCACACGCATTGAACCAACATTTGCAGAGGGTTATATTATCCCCTCCAACTGTTCATTTCAAGCATCGTTTGGAGAAAACAAGCATTCTCATAAACCTATGGCACCAACTCGACAACATTTCTATGGAGAACAGTGAACATCTTCGGGTGCAAGGACCAGAACTTCTAGTGGTCTAGGGCATATTCTTACTACTCATCCCCTTCCACCCAGAACGAAATAATTTGGACCTTTGGAATTGCTCGTGCAAGCTGTGTCCCTGAAGTTTTTGACTATAAGGAGCTGGTCTCTTGGGGCATCGATAAATATATTTCAGGCCAAATAATTATTCCACTGTGGGACCACTCTCTTATTTATTTGTCACCTCAGGTCTTCTGCCAGATATTAAGATTGTCAGAGCCAACATTGACGTTCAGAGGAGAAGACTCCAAGCAGTTCCTAAAAAAGAATAATAACGGGTTGGACCTCTTTCCCAAGTTCCTGGAAGACCCGACGACAATTCCTGAAGATATCACAAGCTTGTAGGTTAGTTCATTTATAAATCCATTCCTGGAAATTGCCTGGCTACTTACAATAATAACGGGACAGGAATCCACACCAACTATTTATCGCATGGATCTTTATATTTTGTATTTCACAGTAAAGGAACAAGCCATTTTTTATTGGGGAAAGCTAATTTCCCTTGAAATCTATTCCCAATTGTCAAGATTAAAAAAGGAGAAGAAATTTTATATGTCATCCTACTTGGTTTTCGTGATAGCACATTGTTGTCTGTTTCCAAAACTGTCTCTATCCAAGAAGGTAAAATGGGAATTCAACCCAGTAACCTTCTGGTACCAGGCCTTGTGGAAGCACAAGGCCTCCCACTATTTTTATGAGATTTTTAATGACTTTGTCTCTATTTTCAAAGTTTTATTATTAGGAAAGGATGCTCCCCGCATGTCTGACTAGGAAACCAAGTTTTTGGACAAGAAGGGGGCACTTGAAAAAATGAAGAATTGCAATGTGATAAGGATTTTTGGCTCCAAGGAAAATCCTACTCTCCTTCCATGCCACATTATGGACATAATGTTTGTTATAGAAATAGCAAGGTAATACAACTACTGGTTGCATCTATTCCATGAGAAGAGAAAAAAACAATTCATGCCTCTGCCTTGGAAAGTTGGGGACTTCGTGTTGAGGAACGTCAACAAAATTGACGAATTCATAGCCCATTTCAACAACTTGAACCTAATATATGTTGAAAGGCTAAGAGGGTTCGACCCTAATGGAATTTTTTTAGAAAATTTACTTGCAGTTGGCTTCAACAATTCTTTTTTCCAGAGATGCCTGAGTGAAAACAAAGATGTTGTCGACAACACTCTTACTTCTGACGCCAATGACCTAGACACATTGAAAAGCACCATTGAATTGTACAAGCAACAGGGAAAAGGCCTCGGTGAGAAGAGTGTTCAATACCTGGATACCACTCCTAAGAGTACGACATCCCATAGCATCGCTCCAATGGCCCACCACAGTAAGAAAGAAACCCATAATTCCTTAAACAAAGGAGGAGATAACAACCCTCCTCGCGGTAAAATTGATAGTTCTCACAAGCTTCTCGTGAAGAAGAAGAGAAAAAAAATTGTAGGGTAGGCGGAAGAGCCCGAAATTGAAAGTGAGAACATGGAACTTGAGACTGATCTAGATAGCATATTCTGCAACCTTGATCAACCCAGAGACGTGATCCAGCATAGTCACCCAATGGAAATAACTGAGATCAAATTTTTTTACGAAGATGAATCCTTCGTATTCCAGAGCGTTGTTTTTGACAACGAGTCTAAAAATTTAATTATTGAAAAGAGAGATGTAAAAAATAATAAATGGAAATCTCCTTCAGAGATTAACCTTGGGAACATGCATTCGTCCCAAATATCCCAACTTCACCGAGCAACCGTAGATGCTCTGGATGATTCCATTGGAGGAATTGAGGCTGATAATGCCAGATTGAAGGACTGAGTCAAGGAATTGGAGGAAACTTTGACTCCTGTTCCATTGTTTGGCAGTCCTTTAGCAATAGCCATGCCTGCCACCCCTGTAGCCAAGTTAAAAGGATCCTCCAGCCTCCTCGCATCATGTAGAGGCTATGTGGAGAAGAATATCAAGAAAAGAATGGAACTGATTACTGAGGCCTGGGAAACATCACAAAGTATGACTTCCCTTGGAACGAGGACATGTTCTTTGCACGAACATTTGCAGGGGGATTTAAAAAATGAAGAATGTTTCTATTTAGACATGGTCATCCCTTTTGGCATCCATGTCAACAACATGACATATACAAGAAGAAGACAAGAATATCGCCCCTGCCAAAACCGGATCACTCAATTAAACGCATGCTGTAAAGAGAAATTGAAGAACTTGCATCTCATTTTCCAATCATGTGAACAAGCCATATCAAATAAATAAAAATTATTCAGAAAGATGACCGAAATAGACTTAGCTGGAAGGAACAATGAGGTCCAAGACCCCAAATTAATTGTCAACTCCTTTCCCTTAACTAAGCAAGCCTTCGAAAAACAAGTTGATATTTTTAAGGGGCTATCTTTAGAAAAATTTTACAGCATCCTTGACTATGGTGAAGATTACGTGGACAACTGGCTAGTCGATTATTCGGTACAAAATGAATAAATTGATTAGGATCTGCGTAATATTTCTATCGATCTAAGGGAATTAGAAACAAAACTTTTCAACATAAAAATCCTGGATGAGATCAACGTGGCCCCCTTGAGAAGCTATATTGAATAATGGATCCACAGGGCAATGGAGCAGGTCTCCGATGAAGGGAAACAGGTAGTTGGCACGATTCCAATAGCCGTCGACGACAGGAATAAAAAGGCATCAACAAGCAAATAACAAAAGGGGCGATATGTACCATCATTGTAAGTCTATACTGATCACATCCTGCTTTGTTTATCAATCCAGTTATTCCACCCTTTTAAATAGAAATGTCTAGCCAAAGACTGATACCTTCCAATTTCTTTTTTTTTCCAGGTCTTGTTCTCTACCATCGCCCACTTCTTCTTTCCAGAGTCCTATTTCTTGTACATATTTGTCTTATGGTCCACGAGAGCCCCAATGCAACTCTATATGAAAAATGCATTTAAATTTCTAGGAATATGTAACAGACAATATTATTTTTTGATGTATTTCAAATAAAACTATTTTTATCTCCTTTTATATTTATGTGCTCATAAATTTTTATCTTCAACTATGTTTAATGGAAAGAAATTGTGTTTATTTAATTTTAATGTAACTTTATATGTGTCTTCTGTGTTTTATCATTTTCTCATGCATATCTTTTTCTCCTACTATGCATATAAATTTATTTTTCCTGGCACATATAGAGACACACAAGCCAAATGATCTATGAAAATTGTACTTAACTCTAACCAATTGGAAGTATACAAAAATCATTATGAATGAATTTCATAAATACATTGAATAAATAAAACATGCGAGGTAGGAATGGAAATTTCAAACATAGCAAGTGAGACTACTGGTAAAAAACAAATTCCAGAAATATGTAACAGAAATCCTCATGCATATGTAACAGGAATATGTAAGGAATTCTCATGCATGTCTTTTTCTTATGCTATGCATATAACTTTATTTGTCCTGGCACATATAGATACACACAAGCCAGATGATCTATGGAAATTGTACTTAACTCTAACCAATTGGAAGTATATATAAATAATTATGAATGAATTTCATAAATAATTTGAAGAAATAAAACATGCAAGGTAGGAACGAAAATTTTGAACATAGCAAGTCAGACTACTGGTAAAAAATAAAAGCAAGATGGATTATATACTTTCAAAAACTAAATGGGGATTTAGAGGCCATGTGTCATTTCCTGCATGGATACCACATGTACTTCATGGTGTTTGCCACATCTTCGTTGCAGTTTCCATTTGTCTCCACTACTTTTTCTCCATCCCTATGCATTTATTCCCAATTCAACGTGGCAGGGATTGCGCTGCCATGCAACACTTGTTTAAATTTAACTAACGACATTGAGAAGAATAATTTGATGGATGGCTAAATACTTTATTATGAAATGTTTTTCTTTAAGCAATTAAAGAAAAATATGTTTAAAATTTAATATTTTACAATTTTTATTTGTAATCATTTTGAATGTATTTTATAATTTAAAATGATTGAGAAATGTAGTTGTTAATTTCGATTTTTTTGTAATTTAATTTAATTTTATAATATAATTATTCTTTTGTTTAAATAAATTATAATAATTTTGGTAATTCATTTTTATTAGTGTTAAATATAAAAATAAAATTTTGAAGAATGTTTTATTTGTTTTCATTTATTTATTCAATAAATTTTATTGAGTTTTCAAGGAGAGTAAACATCATTATCATAAAGTCATGAAATCGGGTAAGAATTGTAAATATAATTTATATCTTTCATTTACCTATGTACATGTGGGTAAGAATTGTAAATATAATTTATATCTTTCATTTACCTATGTACATGTGTGTATACATGAGCTAGTGTCTACATGGGTAGGGCTTGCCTTCTCTTTACAATACACAAACACAAATTAATGGGGTTTTATCTTAAAAAAGATTTAATTCCTCATTGGTTACAAAGATTGGTATGATGTAACATATAAACCTTAACATTTTTTTCCACAAGAAAAAACGTATAAATTTTATTTCAAGGACAAAGAAAATTTATATTATGAGGAAGGTATGACAAGCATGTATTTAATCTACCAAAATTCTCACAATTAGGAGATCCTGGGCATATAAAAGTATGAAATGTAGAGCACAATTGACTCTACTTCCCATAATTTTTTGTAGTGAGTGAATATAGCATTCTTGAAATAATCAAACCAACCTAAAAAATGTTGATCAATGTCCCTGAAACTCAAGTTGGGGCTGTCACCTGATAACATTTGTGCCCGAAAAACATAGGAAAATCCCTAAAAACATAGAAACAATATACCACAAACTATTCTTTTAACCGATTGTCAGCAAAAATTGTTATGACTAAATATGAGAATAACATAAATTCAATCTACAAGTCTCCAAGACCGGTCAAGAATATCAAGAGTGAGGACCAGGGCCGATTGGTCCTAGGATATCTATGAATGACCTATGATATAATTCAAAATGTGTACCATCCTTTGATTCCATTATTTTCCACTTCCCATAATCCAAGAGAAGACCTTCCTTGGAGAGTTTGTTTGCTTCCATGTCCCTCTCTCTACAGACACGACATATAGAGAAATTTATGTAAGTGGCCAGGATAATAAACACCTCTTCAAGTAATGGAAGGAGTCAGATGTTATGATACAATTGAGATTTCCTGGTCCAATTTATTATCACATAGAGTCACCAAAGATTTGAAGACTGGTTATCCCTTTTTCCCTAGCAAAGTTGAGAAGCAGTTTTAAAGACATTAGTTCGACATAATTGTTTGTCCCTAGTCCCAGTCCCATTTTTATGTGGAAGACGTGAGAGGCTAAAAGATGAAGTACAACACCCCCTCCACATAATTTTCCTTCATTTTGTGATGCCTCGTCAAAATAATCCCAAGGCCAAGATTGGTCCACAGATTTATCCTCCACAAGCCACACTTGGGCAGCTTCTTTCCCTTGTGGGAAGTGCGAAAGGATGTTGAGACTTTGTGAAATTATGTGTTCTGGAATGGGTGATTTATCATTGAAGATAACAGAGTTTTGAGTCATCTAGACTCCCCAATTTATAAGAAAAAAGATAGCTTTGATGTTATGGTTATTGGGTTCTATTACCCATGACCTCCAAGCCTCATCTATGTTTTGACCTTGCCACCTACAATCCATTCTTAGTGCTATTGAACACTCTATACAAACCTGTTTAACAAATGGAAAACTGAGGAACATGTGAGTGATGGACTCATTATAAGCCCTATAAAGAGAGGACCATCTCGAACCCTCCAAGCATCTTTTCTTCATTATGTCCCACCTTGGCACCTTGTTTTTTTATTAAACACCATAAACATATGTGATATTTGAGAGGGAATTTTAATTTCCATATCCCTTTCCACCACCAAGAGGGTTCTTGTTGGAGAAGGTCAATATTTATTTGGACGTAACCATCTTTTGGCGTATAAACCCCATGAGGATTTTGTTGCCATACAATATCATCCTCCTTATCTGTAATATGAATGTGCCCCATTTGGAGTGATCTGATGTAGGCTACGCACATGTCAATAAATTCCCCTTCCAAACCTAGTTGTATTGAATCTTTCCAAACTTGACCCCAAACTGTAGTTATGTTCATGTCGGAAATCTAAGTAAGGTAGAGCAATCCCCAGTTGTGAAGGTTTTCTATTAGGTCTGGGGGGATAAGGTG
The DNA here is from genome assembly GCA_010110895.2 of Picea sitchensis. NCBI lineage: Eukaryota > Viridiplantae > Streptophyta > Pinopsida > Pinales > Pinaceae > Picea > Picea sitchensis. The sequence continues at coordinate 24,876 of SNQJ01S0014104.1, forward strand.
ACTTCTTCCACTACCCGACTAAGGATCTAGGCCAATTATGACTCTTGAGTCCTTTCCAATGTACCAGACCAGTCCTTCTCCCACTACTGAAAAGGATTTTACAAGGGATTTCCAAATAAAAGAGAAATTGGAGCTCTCCTTTATAGGCCTTATAATCCATTCTTCCACCAAGTCCAACCTAACATATTTCTAAGTAACCACTTTTGTTTAGAGAATTTCTATAGTGATTAACCTCCATCCGACTTTGGTTGCCAAGGACTTTGAAAAAATATGTATATTTTTCAAACCCCACCCCCCAATAACTTGGGTACTGCCAACAATTCCCATTTTACCCTAGGCATTACGAAATGGTGTTTTGAACCTGCCCATAGAACCCTGAAACAGGTCTACTGAATATTCTTTAGTGATCCTTTTGGAACCCGTGCTAACGAAATACAATAGATCGGGGTAACTTCCATAACCAACTTTATTAAAACCAGTCTCCTCGCTCTCGAAAGCCAATGAAGCTCCATGATTTCAATCTCTTTTATAATTTTGCGATAAGCCAACCCCAATCCTCCTTTTTGTAGTTGTTTGGTTTAGATGGAAACCTAGATACTTCAGGCCTTCATCAAAGGGTATAAACTCATATGGAAAATTTTCCTTATATATAGAATTTTCCTCCTCTTCCATTAAGTGTGCGGATAGAGTGGATTTTTGGCCATTTATTTGCATTCATGTAGCATGACCAAAAAGGTTCAAAATATCATTTAATTTCTCTGCATCTCCCCTCATACCACAACAAAAAATTAAGACGTCATCCAGAAAAAATAAATTTGAAATCCTTAGTGTAGGGGAAATATAAATTCCATGAAACTCACCTCTGGATTTGGATTCACCAATGGCCCTACCGAGGCCTTCTTCAACCAACAGAAAGAGAAGAGGAGACAAGGGGTAGCCTTGCATGAGACCTCATTCTGTAGTGAAGAAGGGTGAGGCTATTCCATTTATGATCACAACAAATGAAACATTCGCAATACAACTCATAATCCAATTTATAAAAGGAATTCCAAACCCCATGCGAGTTAGGAGCATCTGTAAGTAAAGCCAACTGACTCTATCAAAGGCTTTGGAAATGTCAATCTTGATCATTTCCCCTTTTGTCTTCTGGGATTTTAAGTTGTCTAAGGCCTCTTATGCCACTCCTATGTCTCCATGTATCTGTCTACCTTCCAAAAAAACAAATTGTTCTTGAGAAACTAAATTAGAAAGGAAGGGTTTTATCCTTCTGCCAATAATCTTAGCCACCACCTTGTAGATGTTGTTGCACAAAGAGATAGTTCTGAAGTCATCCAGGGACTTTGAGTCATCCTTTTTTGGGATGATAGCAATGAAAGTGGCATTTAACAGAGAGTGAATATATTCATTTATCTGAGACTCCTCTACCGCCATGAGGATGTATTTCCCTATAATGTCGTAAAGTCCCACAAATAAGTCCATTGACCACCCGTCTGGTCCCGGGTTCTTATATTTTTGGAAATTATGGAGAGCCTCTTTGAGCTCTACTTCAATGACCTCTTCCATGAGATCCCTATTATCATCCTCTTCCACAAACCTGGGAAAATAAAGGGCCATTTGGATAATGGAATCTATAGTGACCCACCCATCATATTTGAATAAGTTCTTGAAATGACTAGAACCCAACTGTGTCAAATCCTAAAAGGAAGAGAACTTATGGCCTTTGGAGTCCTTAAGGTGCCAAATGGTGTTTGGCATTTTTCTCCCTTTAGCATAAACCCGCTTTTTGTTGTGTTTTTGTCCCCACTTTGTAACCACAAAGATATACTCTTTAACCTCCACTCAACTAATTTTGCTTCTAGGAGTTTCCTTCTCTTCTTTTCTAACCCTAAAAGAGCCTCTTTCTCTTCAGGAGAGGCAAATCCTCCACCCTCTGAATCATATATATATTATATTGAAGAGTAGATTCAATATTTATTAGCTCCTACTCATCCTACTGCTTTTTCTTTTGAGCCCACTCAATAGTATCCTTTTTTAGTTGTTTTAGGTTCTAAGAAAATTGTACAACAACATGATATTCCTAGTGTAATGGAGTCCATATCTCCTTTATAAGGTATGGGAATTCCTCCTCCTTCAATCAAGTTGAGTTAAATTTGAAAGGGCTGGCTAGTTTTTTCAATCTTCCTGCTACTTCCAGAAAAATTGGATGATGATTTGAATCTCCTACAGATCCCACCCATTGTCTGAATAATAAAGGTGATTCCACTAGAGATTCTAGAATTATAAAACAGTCTAATATTTTTGCAATGTAATCTTCCCCTATCCTTTCGTTTCTCTAGGTTGGACTTACATTTGTGGGGGAGATGTCCAACAGGCCCAATTCTCCCAACTTATGACTGAAATAATATGTTAGATCATATGGGATATCTCTTTGACCCCAAGATTCAACTGATCCCAATGAGAATTTTAGGTCTCCACCTAAAATAAGATCTTCTTTTTTCAAGAAGGATTTGTTGAGAAGGTTGTCCTAGAATGAGACACACTCTTGAGAAGGGCCATAAACATTGAGGATTGTGAATCTCCTTCCCAACTCCTCCACACAAACTGTCATATCAATCCCTCAATCAAAACCCCGAGAGTTTAAAACCTTGACATATATGATGAGCCAACTAATGGCCAAACCCCTCGAGTGACCTTTTTCATCTAGACCAAAGAAATTCCATCCTTTGAATCATCTCTCCAGAAGAGGAGTGACTAAGTTTGAATCACCCAAATTCTCCTGAAGAAGCATGATGTATGACTGGGTTGAATCTACCAGCCTTTGGAGGGAAATTTTCTTCAATGTGATCGCCACACCCCTGCAGTTAAAACAAAGTACTTTCATTTTGAAACCCCCTCTAGGGTTTTCCGTTCTCTAATGGCCCTAGTAATGGAGAGTTTTCAACCCACTGCCATATCCATGAAATCCATAGATTGTTCCTTTGATAGAAACGATTTTCTACCCCTATCGTTTCCACTTGAACATAGAAAAGGGTTCAAGCCCATGCCATCCAACATTTGGAAAACTTCCCCAAGGGATGGAATGTGCCTATTTCTCAGTTGATAAACCACCAAATATTCCTCTGAATATTTTTTTGAGTCAAGCCTCATACTATGCAAAGGATAGCTTTGCAAGGTGAATATTAGTAGGTGATAAATAATGTCAGTGGAGACCTCTAGGGAAAAATGGATGTTCTTTAAATATTCTACCCAGTTCTTACCTAACAAAGATAAAGACTGAAAAAAAAAGTTAAAGAGGGGAGGGAATGTGGCGACATACCCAAATGTGAAGCAATGCCTTGCTAAAGCAATCTTGCGAAGGAACCATAGAGCTCTTGAAGGCTCTATCTTGGGCATGAACATGATTTTGAGCAAGAGGGAGAATACATGTCCCTAGAATGGTGGTCATTTCTGGACAACTGATGCCTCTCCCCTCCAACAATTGCTTCAACCTTGCCTTGCTTCGACGATGGTGTTGTCGGGACCTCCCCAAGCTAAGACACACCCCTATTTTTCTGCAAAGACTTTGAAAAACCTTTGTCTTTATTCACCATGTGGAGTTTGCAGTCAATGGCCTTCTTTCCATGCTTTTGGCACTTATGGCATCGGAATGGGATGCCCTCGTAATCCAATATTTGGATAAAAGGTCTTTCTCACTAAGATAATTCTAATTCCTCCGCCAAACCCTTTCTGAAGTTTAGGGAGACTAATATTCAAGCCATCGATATTTTTTAAGAAGTGATGAAATACATGTCTGCATCCATGTAAGTTCCAAGAGCATTCCCCACATGCTCAAACCCTTTCTCCATCCAAAGTTCAGTAGGGAGTCCAGGAAGTCGCACCCATATGGGATGTTTGTCAATTCTTTCATGACCCACATCAAAGAATGGTGTCCATTTCTTTAATAGTATTGACATCGATTCAATGTACCAGGGGACTTTAAGCACCTTGTCGACATTCACTGCACTCTTAAACCTTATCATAAACCATCCTTTTGACAGAGTATGAACAGAGGGAAAATCGTCCATCAGACTTGACTAATTCATTTTCACCCAATCCTTTAATGTCATTACTCCAAGATGATGCTCATTTGCACTACCCACAATCACTGTCTCTTCCATCTCCAGAACTTGTGGGAGCATAATATCATCACCTAGGGCCAATTTTTTAGGCTTTTTAATCATATTTATGCTTTTATTGTTTTTCTACTTTTCGGGTGTAGAATTTTTCCCTTCCCTAGGACCATCGATAAGAAACAACTATGGGTTTTCCTCTTGGAGCTCATCTAGAGGAGTGAATCCCTGCCCCAAATCCACCCCCCCCCAAGAATCCTGAGTTGTCAATAGAGATGGAGAGACAACAAAGTTTTCCAAATCGAAAGAAAAAGACTTACCTAGATCGATCCCAAAATAAATTCGGGGCTGGGAAAACTCTATAGCAGCAGAAAGAGGATTCCAACACAGACGAAGATGGTTCTCCCTAGAACCACCTTTGATCAAACCCGAAGCCCTGTCCTGATCTAAGAAAGTAGGGTTGAAAGAACAAAAACCATCAAAGGGAATCATAGGTAGAAACTCTTCTTCATATTTCCATTCACAAGTCCACACCATAGATGACCACAACTCTACCAGATTCCAAGGAGGGGAAGGACAAAAAATTCCAAAGGGCACACCCTCGAGACCCAGAGAAAGACCCTGACCTAGAGGAAACTCATTTTGATAAAAATGGAAATCCCCACTGGCAGGCTCGCTAACATGCCCACAAACCTAGACTTTTAATTCGGGAGTGGCTCGTGTTACCAAGATTACTATGAGTGCAATAAAAATAACCCATTATGAGTGAAATCATAAATGACTTGCTCCTAGGGAAATCACAAGTGGATGAACCATAATGATCGTAAAATTGTATCATTGAGATTGCTATGAAATCATAAGTAGCTCATTATGAATAAAATCATAAATGAGTAAGCAATGACGATTGTAAATTTGTAAACAAATTGAATATAAATTTTCAATCCAAATGAAAATATCAATACCTAATAAACATAAAAGTATATCTAAAATTTAAACTTAACTTCATTTTCAACTTCAAATTAAAACACAAAGTTAACCTATAAAATTAAACGAACAAAGATTTGATTATCCACCTCTTTATCAAATAAAACAAATTATATTAAAAATATACAAGTCACTTAAGATGAGAATAAAACATAAAAAGAAATAACCGATGCAAACCACTCATTTATATTTCCTTCAAGTAAAGAAAGTCATCTTCCTATATATTTTCTTATTAAATCTTATCGAACAAAGAAATATCAAAACATTCAAAACAAATACTTCGTTTTAATAAATATCAAAATCAACTTCATAGTTAGACTTTAAAAAGTCTTTATGATTACATTATATGCTTCAGTTTTTGCAAAATAAAGTTTTCATGTTTTGATATTTTCCAAAATTTTAATTATTTAGATTTTTTTTTTTTTTTTTTTTTTTTTTTTTTATTTATATTTATTTTTTCAATAAAATTATGATTTTATTGAAAATTCTTATTAGGTTTGAAAAATTTCAAAAATCATTGAATTTGTTTATTTTTAACTTAGTCTCTTAATATTTTATGGTAAAAATCTAATAACAAGAAAAAATCATGAATATTTATAATTTTAAAATTTGATAGAGTTTTTGTTTTATCTTAATTGTTATTGACCTATTGTTAAATGTGTTTGGTCTATGTCATTAGGCGTATGATCATGGACATTAATCAAAATAAAACACCAACAATCATCTTCCTATATATTTTCTTATTAAATCTTATCGAACAAAGAAATATCAAAACATTCAAAACAAATACTTCGTTTTAATAAATATCAAAATCAACTTCATAGTTAGACTTTAAAAAGTCTTTATGATTACATTATATGCTTCAGTTTTTGCAAAATAAAGTTTTTCCTTAATTTTGATATTTTTTTCAAAATTTTAATTATCTTTTTCAAAATTTTAATTATTTAGATTTTTTGAAATGTATTAAAATTTATAAAAAAAAAATTATGTTAAAAATTCTCATGTTAAAAAAATTATGATTTTGACAAAATTCTTATTAGGTTTGAAAAGAATTTCCAAAAAATGTTGAATTTGTTTATTTTTAACTTAGTCTCTTAATATTTTATGGTAAAAATCTAATAACAAGAAAAAAAAAACCATGAATATTTATAATTTTTAAAATTTAATAGAGTTTTTGTTTTATCTTAATTGTTATTGACCTATTGTTAAATGTGTTTGGTCTATGTCATTAGGCATATGATCATGGACATTAATCAAAATAAAACACCAACAATGTCCATGATACATGTTCAAAACCATAAACAAGCCTGAAGCTTAATAGAACGAAAGCCAAAATAGTTAGGTAAAAAAAAAAAAAAATTGGCCACAACAAACCAGGAATGACTCTCTTTTTTGGATAAACCAAGTTGATTAAAGTTACTTCCAATAAAAATCACAAAAGATGTGGTGTCTGGATAAGTAAATAATGACGTTTCAACTTAGATGTGTAAAAATATCTCAACAAAGTTTTCAAAAAAAAATTAATACATACATTAAAATATTTAACCTTCGGATTTTATAATAACTAAAAATCAATTAAATCTAAAAGGAAAAAAATTAATACATACATTAAAATATTTAACCTTCGAATTTTATAATAACTAAAAATCAATTAAATCTAAAAGGAATTTATGATCAAGTAAACGGAAAACAATTACATTTTTAGGTTTGTAATTTGTTTTCCTTATATGTAGTATAAATTTTAAAATAAGATGAATGCATGGTAATGTGTCATGATTTCTCTCTCTGCAAAATGCATTATACATATACGGTTAAATATTTGATATTGAATGAAGAAAACAATAAAACCAATTTTTTTTATTTATCGATAATGTTGATTCTGAGATTTTGTGTTACCATTATCTATCGTTTGTACTAGATCGTATTGATTGCATTACTATGGGTGTTGATATCAGTCCTCTTTTCAGAGGAAAAAAGTCCAATGCATTGGCTATTTGTCATATGTAGCGTGCTTGCCTTTGTGATGGGGAATTCAATTGCCAATCTTCTCTATGGATTTTACTTTCAAAAGGGTAGGAATAGCCAATGGATATAGATGGTGTTACAATGTATGGGATGGCATGTTCTCCTCCTCCCAATAATGGTGAAACGATAGAGAAAACCCTTCATTACCACCAATTTTACTACCAAATCGATGTCGTCGTTGCCTCTAGAATGTTTTCATATAAATGAAAGACATGGAGAGGGGAGGTGAGAGAATTATGAGAGGCATACATTCGAGTGGGTGACTTCTTGGTTCTAAAAACATTGCACGTGTGTGATACACTATTGGGTGTTGGGGGCCTAAATGTTGTGACAATGAAAACAGAGTGAGACTCTAGTCACACAACATTTGCACTCCTACCCGGATGTAGAGGGCATGTGTCGATGCTTGAGGGTAATGAATGGTTACTACTAGATATAGGCCTAGTGGACATGGAAATGTGATATATGGTATCAAAATCATTCATGTTTTGGGCTTCATGAGGGGCGGGGGGGCGGAGATATCTTGCCAAGGATGCTCTAGTGAGTTGGGTGAGGTAGGAGGTGGTACCATGTTCTCATGGTGTAAGAGGGGTGTGATGGGGGTGGTTAGTGTGACACAGATCATTCTTATTTGGGGGAGTGACAAGCAAAGTTGCTTGAGTTGTGCTAGATGATGGATATGGCACTCAATGATTAGAGGGCATATAAGGGTCAAAACTATTGACAAAGACTATAAGGATGTCTATTTCATGATCCCATTGATGTGGATACATAATAAATAGTGGTGTACATGGGTTCATTAACCATTGGAGACTGTGGTATTGGTTGAAGAGGTGCATTGGGTTGAGATGAGATAATTGGCTTACAAGCTACATGCATTTTGGTCCAAAAATAAGCCAGATCCAGACAATGGTGAGTGTAATGGAAATATGTGGATCATATGGTACAAGGATGGTTTGTATGCAAAGCCATTTTGCACACCCATGTAGTCTCCTTTAAGGGGGCTCGGGAGGTACCCACAATGGTAGGGTTATGTAGTAATGGTACTTCTTTAGGTGGGTGAAGAAGATTCCTTATTTTTGGTAGTGTAGGGCACAGGTTCATGGCATGGCTCTAAGCATCACAAAGAGCATAGAGTGGAGGGACATGAGGAGTGGCTCAGTTGTTGCCTCCTACTTTCTTGTTTTCACCCCCAACCACCTTTTCGGTTCCAGTTTCCGTCGGGTTGACAGTGGGTTCCATAAGGTGTAGCACTATGTGAGACAATGAATTAGGCTCTAGTGTAGGGGTTGAAGTGATAGCTACCACATAGGTATTCCCAAGGTGAGGCATGGGAAGCTTAGTGTGGCCATCATTAGATGTCCCACAACTCCTAATGGTGGAAAGAAGAAGGGGATGTGAGTTATAGGATTGTGTGCCTCCTTGGAAAAAGGTGGCTTATCACACATGGATGATGACTCTGGTGTAGATTGGGTGGTAAATTGGTAGTGCCTAGACTGACATCGTTGTCCACATTTGGGTCAAATCAACCAATGAGACCTGAAGTGGTTCACCATGATAGGTGCCAAGTAATGTATAATCTTTAAAGATCTTAGGGATAATTTCAACATATGATGGGAAATCTCAACTTGTCCCTATGAGGGGAAGCATGTTGTTCAAGATAGATGTTGGTTGGGGTTAATAATGCATGAGTTGATCTATGGAGACAACCTTCTAATTATGAGGGAACATCATCATGTGAAACAATGATGAAGCGACATATTTCATAGCGTACATATAACTACATCCAAGGAGTATGTTGTAGTCTAAGTGTGCATCTATGACATCAATTTCCATTAAGATAGTTTTTCCTGCTAGCTTAATGGGGATGGTTTTGTAAATCCCTTCAATTTGGAATGGGCAGCCATTATAAGCCCAAAGGGTGATGATAAAATCAATAAGCTTAGGGGAACCTAACTTCTTCCATACTTTAGTGGACATTGTGAAACTAGATGCTCCCTCATATATGATGGATCAATAAATGGTAATGTTTTTTTTATTTTGATAGGTATTTGGAAATCCACAAGGAAGGGGAGTCTAGGATCCAATTATCCAAAACAAAGGTTATGATTATGGAATCAAAAGGGTCGAATGCTCCCAATGTTGACATAAAATACTTTATTTGAGAAGGACATGTATGGAGGACCACAAGAGATGGCATGGCAATACGAGATTGGGCCAAATCATCAATGATATTATAAATCTGAGTGGCCCTTGCATGAGAGTTATGAGTAGTATGTCGTAGAGGCGCCTTTGGTACATGTGGTGTAGATTCACTACTAGGGCATGGAATCATCAAGGGGGTGCTCATCAATGGTTGGGTGGCATATGAATTGGTTGGAAGTAAGTCGGGGGGCATACATTATTGGTGGTTGCAAGTTTGAAGATGAATATCCATTGAGTTCATGTATATATTTTGATAAGAGGGATCTCCAAGTTGAGAAGGACTCGAAGGTTGGTATTGTCTTGATGATATGGAAAGTTACTATTTTCTTTCTAGTTGGCCACAACTCCTTGTTGAGGGAAGGAGTTCTGTAAAATGGCTTGTTATGGTGGTGGAGGAAATGTTTGCATAGGGGATGCTACCCCTTATGGGGTGTTAGGTGCTTGGTTGGACATTATTTCGTTCATTTGTTTTTATTCTACGATTTGGGGGTAGTGATGAGTATATTGGGTAAAATCACCATGCAACATGAAAGGGAAGTTAGTTCTAAGACCATTTTTCTTCCGTTGTTTGGTTTGTATTGTTATAAATATTTTGATTCTAGTTGTTTGCATTGTCATTTCCTCCGACATTATTTTTTTGGTTGGGGGCATTTCCCCTTGGCCCTTGATTTGTATTTTTCTTGTTCTTACCTTTCTTCTTCCCCTTATTTTTTTGTTTGAGGGATTTACCAAATTCAATTGCTCAAATGTCTGGATTTTCTAAGTTGGTGAAGGTTGAACAAAGATCACACCTGTTAGCACTATGTAAATTTCTTGGATGAGGAAGAAAATAACAAAGGTAACCACAAAACCACTTTAGAACTGAAACTAGCCCTTTCAGTTCAGAGAGGGATCTCTCTTGTCACTTGGTCTCTGAAAGATAGGTTTTCTTTTGAGGATCAGTGGCTATATATTTTTTTAAAGGAATAAATTTATGAATTTTTTATGGCAAGAAGGAAAGGAATTTGTTGGGAAATGGAGTCAACTTTGAAGCAAATGGAACTAATAGTGACTAGTAGGTAGAACTGTCAAGGAAGCAGAGGCTAGGCATGTGATAATATTTCAACTTTTTTTAAATTGTTGTTATAGGATGGAAGAAGGAGAAAAAAATAACAACAATCAGAGCACCAGTTAAGATGAATTCTGATTGAGTTAAGAATAAATGACAATGCTTAAATCGCTTGAATCTAAAGCATCATTTTCAGATGAATTTCAGACCATTTGTTTTCCAATTTAAGCATACAAGAATTTGTAGATGAAATTGAAAGAAAACAAGAAGTACATACATGAAAGAGAACACAAAATTTAGATCACCAACACACAAATCTCTAGTATGAAAGTTTTGGACTTATGCACTAATATTTCATTTAACTTCAGAAAATGTACACAATGTTCAAGACAAATTGTCCTTTGTGCTTCTGCCAATCCTTTATACATTCAAAATGATCAAATATATAAGCAAAATACATCCTTGGGCTAGAGAATTCGAACTTCACTACTAGCCTTTAATTTTGGATCTGATTACATCAAAACGGGAACAAATTATAAACTACTTGCTAAAAATAGAAGTTCTCTTTGACCATGTTTAGTGCATAACAATATTCTTGACAATAAAGATTATCCAGTATATTTTCAAATTTGAAGCTGATGTGAGTCCTCTGGTACAACTGGAGACGAATTTGATGTTGATTTGAATGTTGACCAAGATCCCTGTCACATTTGTGTAGCAAACTGCTACAATTCATTGTGTAACTGCAACCTACAATAATTGTGTAGCAAGTTTACACAATGTTCTTGTCTTCTTCAATAAACATCATTTAGGTGATGGATGCAACATTGTTGGAGGCTGAAAATGATTGTTGTATCGTCCATCAAGAATTACCCATTGTCCTTTAACCCTTTGTGTACTTAAAAAACTTGGTTATCATGAGATCGCTACACAAGTTATGTACAATGTTTCTTTTCCAGACAAAACTCAAAATAGATTAACCCTTGGTTTATCAAAAAGCAAAACTATGAAAATATGAAACCTATATCTCAGCCACCTCTACAAGTAGGTCCGAATTTCCCCTGGCTTCATCATCAACCTTTATCCTTGGTTTCAGAGACCTATTTTCCTTTCTCAATGACACATTTTGTCTTTTGAGGTTTCTCACTTGCCTAAACAAAAGTGCATTTCTTCTCAACTTGGACTAGGAATTTGAGACAACTGCACAGGCATTGTTGATGGTTGGTCCACACTCCTGGAAGTGTCTCTCAAACTTTATCTCTGATATTTTGTTCTCTTCCCTGAGCTGAATAATGAGGTCTTGAGCTTCCCTTAATTGTTTATTGAGCCACTTGATAGTTTTCTCACCCTCTCCAGGTGAAGTGTGAATCTTTTCAATTGATACAGGTTAATCATGTGCATGTGTTTCCTCTACAATCTTGTATTCTGAACTTATCTTTCTGGCTAAGGATCTTATTAAAGGGGATGTAGTTTTAGTAAGCTCCACTATTTTAGGACTTTGCCTAATTTATTTCCATTTAGAACCTTATGGAACCTTTGAAATTGTTTCCTTCTTTAACCATATTTCATCTTATGGTGTTTGAATGCTACAAACCCTTTCAACCAATTTCCTCTTCATCTACATGTTTTCATGATAGTACTGAGCTATGATATGTTGAGCTTCTTTAAGCTGGTCTTGTAACTCTCTGATTATTTTGTCTTTCTCTCCTGTCTGCACCTGATCTTTATCCATTTCTTAATCTGTGTGTTCAATGGATTTTGTATGTAGGGCAGGTACATGTAGTCTTTTGGCAGATGACCTTATGATTGAACTTCTTAATTTTGGTGTTTCATCCACCTCATCAAGAAAGTGTAGCTTTGTACCCTTCTTCTTAGCTTGTTGGCTTGGTAAAGAATCTTCAATTTCCTTTCCTTTCCCTATGCCCTGTTCTGCAGACCTTTCTCTTTCCCACTTGAATCTTTAGAATCCACTTTCTCAACAGATGAAGGGGTGTCCCCTTTGGGTTCTAAAGGAATGTTTGTTGAAGCTAAGAAATATTCCTAGTATATGTTCAATTTCTTAAGTTATTCCACCACTAGTAACTTTACTAGAGAGAAATGAAACAAACTAGTCTTAAGTTGATCAACCCTAGCTTATACTCTGTTTGACATTTTACCTAATATTATATATAGGTAAAAAGGTAAATTTAAAATATTCTTTCATGTAAAATGAATTAAAAGTATTATATGATATTGGTATACTCTGTCAAACTCGCCCTCACAAGTGAAATATCGCTTAACCACTCTTGACAACTTTTCATAATGCTCCAATATGCATTCAATTGGAATAGTAGCAGAAAACTTATGTTTTTTATTCTTGGGTTTCAAGAAATCAATGTAGAAAGATGGATCAAGAGGCATACCTTTAAACCATTTCTCCCCTTGAACTGGAATCTAGGTTGCAAAATCTATTGTCTCCTCTAATACCTGGAAAGTAATATCAATAATCTTCATCTGGACACATTGAAGTTGAGGGAAAAGTCCTTCATTAACTGCACATTGTACCCTTGAATCTTTTCACAAAAACTCATGCACCTAGATTTCTCAAAGGAAACCCTAAATGTTGGATCAAAATTTACCAATTTCAAGCTTCATGGCTCACATCTGAACACATTGCCTCCTTTATTGTATTTTGTTTCTCTTGAGTTACCATGTTGCACATGCAAGATAAAAGACTGAGACTATTAAGGACAAGGAGTTTCAATGGTTAAAGCTATGACAAGGAACTTTACACAGTGGAAAATAGGATTAGGGTTTACTCAATTGTATCAATGGACTCATCAATATGATAAACAAGTCTCTAGATATCATAAATATAGGCGCAGGATACTTGTTAGACACAAAACATAACCCTTCATTCTTTGCGCAACGGAATTTTGGGAAACAGAGGATGCATAACATGCAATTACTGTGTGAAATTTGTGTAGCGGGCATATAGAGATTGCGTAGAAGGCATACAAATATTGTGTAGCAAGATGGACAGAGTTTGTGTAGCAGGAGGGTTATGTTGAATTTGCGAAAGGAAAGTGGTCTTATCAATGGCAGAGGATCTTTTGCAATGAAAAATGGGAGGAGAAAGGCATGCATATTCCAAGAAAGAATGATTTGAAATGTGATTGGATAGTTTAGGATGACATGACAGTTTGGGTAGCGCCAAGCAATTTGTGTAGTGAGTTTGCACAATGTGTGCACTTTTTTGCAGGCCAAGTACGAAAATTATTTTGAAAGATAACAAAAATGACATGATGACCTTTGATGACTCTCCATCTTTCATAATGTGTCATTATGTTCCATGACATCCCTTGCAAAAATCATTTCACCTAGACTTTATGACTTGATTCTTTTTAACATACCACTTTAGAATTTATAGCAGCAATTTTAAACCAATGACCCAAAGACCTCAGAAACTTTTCATGAGACAAACTCTTTGAAAACATACACACTCAATGACTCAATTTTGGAATGCATTGATCTTTCCAATACCAAAGCATGACTTTGCAAACTCTTGACAAACCTATAACCCTACCTTGAAAATAATGACACTAACATTTTGATCCAATGGGGATGTGTTAGAAAAACAGGACCGCGGAGCAATAAAATAAAACAAATGCAAAAAAAAAACACAGAAGACACACAATACAAGAGAGACACAGATTTACGTGGTTCACCCAGTGTGGGCTACGTCCACCAAAGAAATTGCCAGGTCCTTCCTTTATTATTATCCAACAAATGAAGGGATACAACCTACAACAAAACTCGTTGTAACTTCCTCTTCTTTCTCTCACAGTCTCCTCTCTCAGAATACAATATTCACCATCAACCATAGCTGCAATACATTTCCCTCATAAAAGAGGGTTGCCTTCTAGGGCAAAAAACCCTAACATAATCTCTATCGTTAGANACAGATTCCTTTCGCAATCTTTTGGTCACCCAAGGCAAGAAGCTTCCAGCGGCTGAACCTCCTAGCTTTGTTAAGAAACTCGACTTGATCCCAGAGATAGAATTACCCCCGGACCACCCTATGCGTGTAGCGGTCTCTTTGTTAGATCGAGGCCTGGTGGGTCAATTCATGGGGCTTTGGTCGTCAGCCCGAACTACAAACAACTAGATCCAAAGAAACTGACGTTCTTTGATCAAAAGAAGCGTAACCTGTTATGCAGTAGGAAGAGGATTCTTTATCTTTGAATTTATTTCTCAGGAAGACAGAGACCTCATCTTCAGAAATGGATTGTATTTTATGGGAACTCAAGGACTGTATCTAAACCGATGGACGCCAAGATTTGATCCGACGGTTGAAGTGCCAAAGGATGTCTCGGTCTGGGTCAGGCTCCCAAATCTCCTGATCCACTGTTGGAATCCTACTTCGCTCCAAGAAATCAGAAATGTACTAGGTCAATATATTTATAGGGCAGACCCCAAAGATCAATACTCCTGCGCGTGCATCTATGTAGAAGTGGACTTAGAAGTGGGCCTTCCAGAAGTAATCAAGTTAAAGGTTGGAGAATGGCATCATTACCAGAAACTCGATTATGAACAACTGTCGTTCAAATGTAGGGGCTACCACGAATATGGCCACTTTCAACGGAACTGCCCCAAGAACCCAAACAAGGAGAAGGAAAATGGAGAAGGTTGGCAACAACCAAGGAAAGGGAAAACTGCAACAAGAACAAAAGGACCAAGGAATGAAAAGACAACACCAACACATCCCACAGAAAATGAAACTCAATCAGTAGCAATGTTGGAAAACAACCCAATAAATGTAGACAAGGGCCATGCAATAGAAAAGCAGGAGAAAACCCACAGGAAGATATGTCAGCAGAGGACATGCAAGGGAACTCACCACAAGGAACAAAGGGAAGCGCCAGCACCAGAACCAAAAGAAGAGCAGGGGAAGAACACGGCAGGAAAGAATACCGGGCTGGAAACAGAGGAAGGAGAGGTCTCCTCTGATAGAGACTACGAGGGAGCAAGCAACACTATTCTAACCCCAAAGAAATCCGGTAGGGGAAGGAAATCCAAAAAATAAGAAAGAGATCAGGAGACATACAAAGATGTTCTAAGTGGGTTGCAACCAACATTAAGACAGTTGATCAATGTAAGACATACAAGAAAGCACTCCAGGGCTCTGCAAGGATCCCAAACTCCCCCCCCTCGGGTAAGCCATGAAGCTAACCTCCTAGAATTGTAGAGGTTTCAGCAAAAAAGTAAAGGAAGATGCACTCAAAGACATCATCAAAACTTCCAAAACCGAGATCCTTCTACTCCAGAAGACCAAGATGGAAGAGAAAAACTTCCTCAACAGAACAAAAGAAATTTGGAAATTCAGTTAAGGAATAACAGAAAGCGCAAGAGGTTCCTTAGGAGGTATCGACACTATCTGGAACGCCCTGAAGTTTGATCTAATCATCTTTGAAACCAGCACACATTGGATCTACTCCAACCTTCTTCACAAAGAAATGGGACGACAGGTAAGCCTCTTTAACCTTTATGTTCCAGTCCTGTTGGAAGAAAAAAAAGATTGTTGGGACACCCTGAAGGAATACTTGCTCTCAAACGATCTAGACAATATAATCATAGGGGGGGGATCTAAATGTAACCTTAGCCGCAGTCGAGAAAAAAGGGGGCTCCATAGTGCGAGATCCAATGAGAGAATGGGTCGAAGATATTATGTCAGAATGGGAGCTGGAAGATGTCAACCCAACTAAAGGTAATTACACTTGGTCGAATAAGAGGGTAGGCCTGGGGCACATCACAACAAGGCTAGACAGGTTCTTAGTGCAAAGCTCCTTATTGCTTCTGGACCTGAATCTCACCTCCTCAATCCTCCCGCACAGTGTGTCAGATCATAAACCGATCTTGCTGGAAATCAATTCTGACAAAAATCTCGAACCAATCGCCTTTAGATTTAGTCGAGCTTTGATACAAATCAACGGTTACCAGAACCTAGTCACCAAAATTGGAATGAACAGATCAGAGGCTCAACCTTCTTTGTTTGGGAAGAAAGGATCAGAAGACTAAAGGCAACACGAAAAGCTTGGGCCAAAACCCACTCAAGTCCCATAGAAAAATGACAAGAAGCCCAAAAACAATTGGAGACACACCAAATGGAATTGGAAGAAAGGAATATCACCCAGGAAGTTATGCAACAAGAATAGAAGCTCCAGAGGAAATGGCATCAAGCATGCAGAGAGGAAGAAAATTTTTGGCATCAGAAGTCACGATGCCTCTGGCTGGAAGCAGGAGATAAAAATACCAGCTATTTCCACAAACAAGTTGAGACCAGAAAGCAATTTATGAAAGTTTCGGAAATTCAGGTCCAAAATCAGACAATAATAGACTTCGAGGGCATAAAAGAGGTTGTGGCTGATGCCTTTGAAACCCTCTACTCAGAAACGCATATTTCTACCATAAACCCCAAATACTACCCCCTCTCTCTGGTCCCGACCCTCATTCAGGAGGAGGTGAACAACAAGTTAACCAGAGCAGTTCATCAACAAGAAATAAAAGAGGCATTGGACCAAATGAACCCAGATAAATCCCCAGGGCCAGACGGCTTCACTGCTAGATTCTATCAAAGTAGCTGGGACATAATCAAATTAGACCAGACAAAGATGATCCAGAAATCCCAGAAGTGCAGCAAGTTAGGAGGAGGAACCAATTCATCTTTCCTGGCTCTTATTCCGAAAGAAAATGGGGCAATCAACTTTGGAATACTCTGCCCAATCTCACTTTGTAACACTAGCTACAAGATCCTCACCAAAGTGATAGCCAACAGAATTAAAAATATCCTCCCAGGCATCATTCCAGTGAACATATATTGGACAATATCATTTTAGTTCAAGAAGCCCTGCACTCTAGCATTTGCCGAAAGGACAAAGGTATGATAATTAAGTTAGATCTTGCTAATGCATTTGATAGAGTAAGACACACTTTTCTTTTCAAGGTCATGGAAAATTTTGGCTTCGCCCCAGCCTTTATAAGCTGGATAAAATCTTGTATTGGTTCCCCTTGGATAGCACCTCTAGTGAATGGTCGAGCAACCAGATTCTTTCAAGCGGTTGCCTTTGGTGGAGTGGTGGTACAACACATCCTTCCATACTTCATAAAAAATGTCACCATTTTTGGCACTTTATGGATATCATCCTCCATCTATTACACCCTTGAAAGGGAATACAAAGGTTAAAGTAGTGGAGGACCACATGGGGAACCAACAAGATGTTCTCAAACTATTGAATGACAACTTGGTTATGGCACAAAATAGGATGAAACAACAAGTAGATCAACATCACAGTGAAAGGGAATTTGAAGTGAGGGATTGGGTATTTTTTAGGCTACAACCATATAAACAATTGACCCTCAAGCAACAAAAGAAGGACACTAAATTAGCACCCAAATATTATGGCCCCTATAAGGTTTTGCAAAGGATTGGAAGTATGGCTTACAAATTGGAGTTTCCTCCATCTTCACGTGTACATCTAATCTTCCATGTTTCTTGCTTAAAAAAGGTAATCGACAACAATATCCTAGTCCAAACTATTTTACCAGAGATTAATGAAGAAGGGGAAATCATACTAGAGCTAGAAACAATGCTTGAAACAAGGATTAATATATTGATAAATCGAGCAATCACAAAGTACCTCGTCAAATGGAAGAACCTACCTGTGGAAAACGCAACATGGGAACATGATTTATTCATGCAGAAACACCCACAGTTAGTCAAGTGTTGAGGACAACACTTGTTTGAAAGGGAGGGGCATGTTAAGACCTAGACAAAGCCCCATTTTATGTGTAAAACCCCTTATTAAGACCTAGATATTGAATTATTATATTTATAGTATTATAATTGTATGTTGGCTAAAACCCTTCATGGTACCCTTTCATTATAATTGTGCCCTTTGTATGCTATATATATACCAAGGACACCTAGTCTTAGGATCATCCTATCTCTTCTCATATTGTATTTTGAATTGGATATACTATAAAAGGAGGTTTCCCCCTCGAAGTGGGTTGTATTCATTGACTTTTGTCATTTTTTAATGCGTTGGATCATAACATCATGGAGCTACCAAAATGACATCATATTTATCTATCCACGGCCAAAAAACCTTGTCAATTGTTAGAAAAATAGGACCGCGGAGCAATAAAATAAAACAAATGCAGAAACAAAACACAGAAGACACACAATACAAGAGAGACACAGATTTACGTGGTTCACCCAGTGTGGGCTACGTCCACCAAAGAAATTGCCAGGTCCTTCCTTTATTATTATCCAGCAAATGAAGGGATACAACCTACAACAAAACCCGATGTAACTTCCTCTTCTTTCTCTCACATTCTCCTCTCTCAGAATACAATATTCACCATCAACCATAGCTGCAATACATTTCCCTCATAAAAGAGGGTTGCCTTCTAGGGCAAAAAACCCTAACATAATCTCTATCGTTAGATCTGCGACCTTATAATGAACGGTCCAAATTTACAATGAAATTACAATATAGTTTTACAAGGCAATTTTTGCTTCAGGGGCTTCGCCCCCGAACCCCCGCTGGGGGCCCGCTTGCCCCCGGACCNAAAAAACCCTAACATAATCTCTACCGTTAGATCTGCGACCTTATAATGAACGGTCCAAATTTACAATGAAATTACAATATACTTTTATAAGGAAATTTTTGCTTCGGGGGGATAGGTCCCCCGGACCCCGCAGAGGGGGTACCCCCCCTCTGTACTCCCCCTCATAGAAGAATGTACATACTTCTGGGGTGTAAATACTTCATGGGGTATAAACACGGCTGAAAGTAAAAGACCTATAAACCAGGAAGATAATCAGGCTCCACAACCAACAGGATGTTGTCCTCCCTGTGAGGAAGCAAAGAAAAACAGATCATGTGCCTGAACATTGGATTTTATTTACTTTAGAAATTAAATCAAAAAGACTCTAAAAAGGAAAAAATGAACTGACAACTTTTTTACAAAGTTGACATACACTAGAAAAATTCAACAAAACCTCAGGGCCTTCACCTCGGGCTTCAATTTATGTTGAATGATGACCTCAACTACTCTATCTGAAAATAAAATGGTTATTTACAATGAGATGAAATATCAAAATGCTTTAAGTAAAGTAGTGTTTGAGAAACCTGTCATTCACATGCCCTCCACCAATGAGATCTCTATTGATTTCTTGTAATAGATAAGCATTGCTTCCATGATAAGATACAATTATAAATGGTCCTAGATAGAGGTGATCAAAATTTCCATGCTTCCCTTTTTCTTCATTTCTTGCATCTCATTTCAGCACTAGATCACCTACCTTAAAATCATCAACCTTTGTACTTTTATCAAATACTTTTTTTCATTTTATCTTGATGCAATTGTGTTTTGTTGTATACTTCTTCTCTCATTTGTTGTACATGGATCAATTGATTAATCCTTATTTGAATATCATTTGGTTCAACTTCTTGTTCTTGTAGAAATTTCATAACTGGTAGCCCTGATGAGGTAGGGAAAACTGCATATGTGCCATATACTATCTGGAAAGATGATGTAGAAATAGACCTCTTTATAGTAATCTTATCATCCCACAGTGCATATATGAGTTTCTTATGCCAAACCTTTATGTTTTCCTGTAGTAGTTTTTTGATAATTCTTGCCAGACTCTTATTGGATGACTCAACTAATCCATTACCCTGTGGGTAATAGGTTGTGGAATGGCCAAGGGTTATGTTGTAATCATTGAAAAACTTGTCCATCATCTTAGAATTCAATGTTGTTGCATTATCAATTATTATTTTCACTAGAAAGCCAAATCTAGACAGAATGTTACTTTCTAAAAATTGGATAATGACAATATCAGTAGCTTGCCTTGTTGGTACTTCTTCAATCCATTTAGTGAAATGGTCTGTAGCTCTCAATATCCATTTATGTTGAGTTGAAGATGATGGATGAATTTCTCCTATAAAATCAAGGCCCCATTTCCTAAACGATGCTTCAACAAAATTTGGTTTTAAAGGTAAGGGTAGCGATTTCTTTTTTCCATAAAAAAATTGGCATTCATGACACCTCCTTGTATACCTCAAAGAAAATGCTAAGACAATAAAACCCTACTCTTAGTATCTTATGCACTGTGGTTTTCCAATAATGGTTCCCTCCACAGTCACCCTTATGGAATTCTTTGATAGAATGTTTTACCTCATCTTCCAATAAGCAACATAGCAAAATTCCCCTTGGATCCTTCCAATACAAAGAACCATCAAGAATACAAAATTTGGCTGCTTTTAATTTCAAAAACCTAGATTTTTTTTTGCTTAGTTCAGGAGGAGCTTGCAAATTTATTAACACATATATAATGTCAACATACCGTGGAGATTAAAGAAACTTCTCGAATACCTGTGGCACTGTTTCTTCTTTTGAATTTTCTGACAGATCTGCAATAACATTTATCCCCAAAACATCATAATTCGACCGTGTCATTAGTTTGTCAATCCCGTATCCTTTGATCAACTTTGTAGGATTTATCTCCATATCGTATTCTAACAAAACTTCTATCAATTTGCCTCTTCTTCCTTCAGGATCAGACTGGGTCAGGATATCTTTCACAACATCACTGGGCACAAAAGAAACAACATGAGAATGCAAAATGTAAATTCTAAATTCTTTTAGGGATTTTACCAGTGCATATGCTTGCTTCTCCATGATGTCATACTTCAATGGGGAATCTCTTAAATTTCTGTTGTAATAGGCTATGGGCCTTTCAAAATTTTGTTCATTCTTCTACAACAAAACCCCAACAATAGTGTGTTCTGATGCAAAAGAGAATAAGATGAAATCATTTGCATAGTCTGGACTGGCTAATACTGGTGCCTTGGTTAATTCCACCTTTATATCCTCAAAATATTTTTTGGCTTGCGGAGTCCACTTTATCTCACTTCCTTTCCTGAGCATGATGGTAATGAATTTAATGATTTTTGCCAGATTAGGGATAAACCTCCTCAGAAAGTTTACCCTTGCAAGAAAATATTGTACCTCTTTTTTGCTCTTGGGAGCATCAATTTTCATAATGGTAGCTACCCTATTGGGATCTATATTTATTCCTTCTTTCGAGATGATATGACTAAGTAGCTTTCCCTCTTTCATTCCAAAGCTATATTTTTGGGGATTTAATGAAATTCGAAACCTCCTACACTTCTGAAAAACCCTTTTCAAATGTTTCAAATGTTCATCATCAGAATTTCAAAAAATAGTAATATCATCTAAATAAATGACAATGAACTTATCATTTTCATCAGAAAAAGTTATATCCATAGCTCTTTGGAATGATTCCCCTGCATTCATAAAACCAAAAGGAATTTTGGCATGCATGAATGTACCCTAGGGTGTTGTGAAGGTTGTCTTCTCTTGATCACTAGGTTGCACCATGATTTGGTTATATCCAGAAAATCCATCTAGCATTGACATTTTCTATGACCCAACCACTTTCTGAAAAATATAGTCCATCTTGGGAAGAGGATAGTTATCTTTGAGGGAAACCCTGTTCAGATTTCAAAAATCTACACACAACCTTATTTCACCACTTTTCTTTTTGATAGGAACTAAGTTGGCCAACCATTTAGAGAATCTCAAAGATACTATAATATTAGCATCAAACAATTTTATTACCTCTTTCTCAATTAATGGAAGCAACAAAGGATTAATCCTTCTCATTTTTTGTTTAAATGGTTTTTGATCATCTCTTATTGGAATAACGTGTTGAATAATATTTGTGTCATAAAACTTCAAATATTCATGGCTCCAAGAAAAAACATCTGGAGAATCCTTCATTAAGATGATATATCTCTCCTTGATTTATGGGTTGAGTTTCTTGGACAATTTGATGATTTTAGGATTTTCCTGAGTCCCAATGTTACAATCCTCTATTTCTTCATCATTTGGAGTGAAATTGGGGTTCCTTTCCACATCATTATTTTTAAAGAGATTTTCCAATGGAACCAAACCCTTAGGGATGACATTATTTTTGAGTTGAACAATGTCTCTACCAACAATCTGATTTAGGAAAAAATCTTCATTTGGAAACATACCTACCTTTTCTTCCCAATCAAAACAATTTTCCTCATCAATATTTTTGTTGGCAAACTCATGAGTCATTTGGATAAATCTTACCACTTGTTTATCATCCTCAAAAATTTGACAATACTTGATATTATCAGGTACTCCTGGTCTATGTTTGACTTCAATCTCATATTTTCTGTTATGAAAAATAGGAATCTTGAAAACAGAAGCTGAAGTGGCTAATGCATCAATAATCAAGTTTTGTCCTCTTGTAATCACTGAAAAATTATATTCTGTGAAACTTTCAAGTACATCAAGAACTATATTTTTGTATGCCCTCATCCTAGGATTTTTAGATTTATAGATGCCCTTAACCTAATTAATCACAAGCTAATAATATCCATGTACAACTATTATTTTAGCCCCCAAATATTTCAATGTGTTCAAACCCAAAATCAATGCCTCATACTCATCCATATTATTTGTACAGTCAAAAGAAAATTTATAAGAGAAAAGATTTGAACCTGATTTAGGAGGGATGATCCAAACACTTGCTCCAGCTCCTTCTTTACTAGCAGTTCCATCAAAATTCATATTCCACATTTCTTCATCCTCATTATTTTGTTGATCTGAAATTTTCCTTGCTTGTTGATATTCCTTATCTTTCACAGGGAGTTCAAGAGTCCTTGGATCTTCTTCTTCAAAGAACATGTCATTATAAAAAATTGAAGAACCAAACTCAGTGTCAATAGAATAAATAGGATGATTATTGGGTTTTCTCTTGCTACTCACCATGTACTTTGGCAATACTTCCCTGTATAGTCTCCTTTCCTGACCAAAAAATGGTATAGTTTCATAGGACATATCCATATGTAGAGTACCCTTCAATTTTGCATCCCATGACCTTGACAACAACATGCCAAACTTTGGAGGGATGTCAGCAACTACTACATCCATGACCAAATTATTTGATGGGATTTGAGATAAATATACCACTAGGTCTTTGATTAAGCCTAAACATTTTACCTTCCTTGAATCAAAAGAGAAAAAATCTTTCTAAGGTCTAGTGATGTCCAAACCTAGTTCATCCATGATTACCTTTGGCATCAAATTATGATATGCTCCTGAATCTATCATTGCATTGTGTAAATTCATATCATGAACTTTAAGGATGACATAAAATGGAGGCACATCACCATCATCACCACATTCTTCCACCCGATGACCAAATAAGCTTGTAGGGTGATCATGTTGCACATTCAAAGTATCAGATGCTTCTTCCATTTTCAACATTTTTATGATTTGGCTTCTATATTCAACATTCCTTATTAACTCATTGAAAGGTACAATTTTTTATTTTTTTTCCATCTCACTTTCAAAATTAAAAGGAGACTGAGTTTTATCTACCTCTTTGATGACTACGTCCCTTTTTGTCTCTGAGAGCTTCTTTGGGGGATACTCTTTCTATTTTCCTTTCTCCAGTGCATCCTTTGCAGAATTGTCTTTCTTAGGCTGACTTGAAGAGGGTAAATTAGCTTGAGGCTCCTTTGTAGGATTCCCTTTCTGAGGGTTTGAAAGCACCTTTTTATTTCTAAGATTATATTGCTTATGAAACTGCATGATGGAATTTTGGTACCCCTTCTTATACTCTTTTGTTTCCATTGATAACATATCATCATTTTCTTGCATAAAATTATCATTTTCTTCCATAAATTTATCATGTTCTTCTTTAGTTAGGAATACATTTGTTTCAACATCATCACAACAATGTATGTTATCTTCAAGAGATTCTTCAAAATTTTCATCAATGTAGTTATTTTGGAAGGGAGGTTTGATTTTTTGATCACCTTGATTCCTTTGGTCTCTCTGTATGATCTTTGTAACTGGTAATCTTTTGAAATTCCTGTGTTGAATTTCAGTTTGATCTCTGATGGTAGGCTTGTTATCTAAGGACAACTTTTCCACCAAATTTTCCATAGATTCTACCATTATATCAAATTTTGCATCTGATGAATGGGAAGTTGAGGGTTGAGCTTCTCCTTGAATTTTTTTCACGTCAGTTTCAGGATTATATTTAATCTTTCCTGGTACCATCAAATTTACTTCTAATTCAATTGCATCATTCATCATGTCATCTAATGTAGTAGATATCCTTTCCCTTAGCAACAAAGAAAAATCATTGTCAAAGGAATCAACATAACAAAGTTGTGCAGCTTTGGGAGGGGGTTTTGCTTCAACAAGAATTGCATTATAAATTCTCATGAATTTGGTTGAAAACTCATGAACTGTCTCACTGGGTGTTATTTTTTAGTTATTATACTGAGTCAACAATTGTAGAGGATTCTTCTTGTCTCCCCATCTTGTAAGAAAGGTTGTCTCAAAAGATGCAAAATTAGGAATACTTGCTGCTGGAAGAGCCTTAAACCATTTTTTGACCTCACCTGAGAGACTTTGTGCAAACAATATCACTTTAACATATTCATCATCTACCTCCTCAAGGTCAGTGAAATAATTAAACCAATCTAAATGTCGTTGAGCTAAAATGTTCTCTTCTGCATCATATGATTTAATTCTCTAATTATAATTTTGAGGTACATCATGCAATTGAGCAGGTAAGATAAGGGGACCATATCTTGTTACCACGATTTTAGGAGGGCTTTAGCCTAGTTTAACAATCTGACTGGGAATCACTACAGTTTGAATGGGAACAACATAAATAAAAGATTGAAATTTCTTCTCATCAAAGAAAATTTAAGTCAGGTTAGACTCTGATTTAGATCTAAGCAAATTCTGATTGAATTTTATATCAAACTCAAGATCATCAATACTCTTCACTCCATCCTTAGGCAATGATAAATTTCCATCCAGAAAAATACCCGAGTAAGGTGCCTTTTCTTTCCTTTTATGTAAGAGATTCTAAGGATCAACCATATATGTTATAGGTTCTGGATCTGGGTTTCTCCTAGTGTAAATCTTCTTTGGAGTCGAGATTTCTCAATAATATTACTTTTTTGCAGCTGATATTAAAATATGAAGTCGCCAAGGTAAACACTTTCATCCAATATTATGTTTGATTCTCTATTACCCTCAAGAATCAAATATGAAACTTTAGTCGTTCTTTCCCAGGGAAAATTTCACTTTCGTTCACCGGAAACATCGCCAAAATCTTAGCACTATGTAAATTGCTTGGTTGAGGAAGAAAATCACAAAAGTAACCACAAAACTACTTTAGAACTGAAACTGGCCCTTTCAGTTCAGAGAGGGATCTCTCTTGCCACTTGGTCTCTGAAAGATAGGTTTTCTTTTGAGGATCAGTGGTTACATCTTTGTTTAAAGGAATAAATTTATGATTTTTTGTTGGCAAGAAGGAAAGGAATCTGTTGGGAAATGGAGTCAACTTTGAAGCAAATGGAACTAGTGACTGGTAGGTAGAAATGTCAAGGAAGCAGAGGCTAGGTAGGTGATAATGTTTCATTTTTTTTTAAATTATTGTTATAGGATGGAAGAAGGAGAAAAAAAATAACAACACCCAAAGCACTAGTTAAGATGAATTTTGATTGAGTTAAGAAGAAATGGCAGTGCTTAAATCGCTTGAATCTAAAGCATCATTTTCAGATGAATTTCAGACCATTTTTTTTCCAATTTAAGAATATAAGAAAAAAAGTACATACATGAAACAAAACACAGACTTCATATCACCAATGCACGAATCTTTGGTATGAAATTTTTGGACTTCTGCACTAATATTTCATTTAACTTTAGAAAATTTACACAATGTTCAAGACAAATTGTCCTATGTGCTTCTGCCAACCTTTGTACATTCAAAATGATCAAATATATAAGAAAAATACATCCCTAGGATAGAGAATTCAAACTTCGCTACTATCCTTTAATTTTGGATCTGATTACATCAAAGAAGGAACAAATTCTAAACTACTTACTAAAAATAGAAGTTCAATTTGACCATATTTAATGCATAACAATATTCTTGACAATAAAGATTCTCCAGTATATTTTCGAATTTGAAGCTGATATGAGTCATCTGGTACAGTTGGAGACAAATCTGATGTTGATTTGAACGTTGACCAGGCTCCCTGTCACATTTGCGTAGTGAACTGCTGCAATTCGTTGTGTAACTGCAACCTACAGTAGTTGCATAGCGAGTTTACACAGTGTGTGATCCGGATTTATGTAGGAACACAATGAAATACAGAAATACACATAAACACGGATATGGAGTGGAAATGAGACTTCATTTCATTAATAACAAATGACTGAAATATGCTTACAGACAGAAAGGAAATAAACTAGCTAGGGCGCTGGAGATCTTCGTGTCAACTGATCCAGATTATTTTTAGCATGAAATGAGAGCGGAGATATAATAAAGAAATGCACAGAGATATTGTCGATATTCAATAATATAACAGAAATGTATCAGAGATGCAACCATAAACACAGATATACAGTAATACACGATTTCTATTAATCAAAGAAATGTACAGAGACTGTAAAAATA